>JBCJKH010058436.1:5155-26323 GCA_039877255.1 Loriculus beryllinus
CGGGTGCCACTGGACAGGCACCCTGTCTGCAGCCTGCAAACAGGTCCTATGTCCACACACAGCACCTATGTCCCCGTTGGCATAGCAGCCAGGTGACACATAGCACCCACATCCTCCTTGGAAGGGGTGCACAGCAGTGAGCATGTTCTGCTGATGGACACAGCACTCATGGTCATCATCTACTGCCTCTCCACCTGATTCCTGCTATCTCGGTGTGGTCTGGAGTGTGGGGTCCCCAGGCACCCAATGATGGAGGCTGGGTGTCAGGCAGCTCCTGAGGAACTGTGAGTGCCAAGGAGGAGAGGGAGCAGCACAGGGTGCTGTGGATGCAGGAATCCTGGGGATGCAGGAACAGTGTCCCTACCACAGGGGCCCTCTGTGGTGGAGAGAGGGAGAGCTGGGGCACCCTGTCACCACAGACTGTGTCCCCAGGCTGTCCTGGGCATTGCTGATTGGACTGAGGGATGCAGCACCCGCTGCTCCCTCCCTGGGCACGCTCTCAGGTGGCAGATGTGCGATGGGGAGCAGAGCCACCCCAGGGATGCAGCATGGGGATGCACGATGGGGAACAGAGCTGCCCCAGGGATGTTGGATTGGAAGCAGAGCTGCCCCAGTGATGCGGGATGAGGAGCAGAGCTGCCCCAGGCCTGGCAGCAGCCGGGAGACCCCCTGGCTATGGGAAGACTCCACATCTTTCCCACCAAGGCACCTAATCCCTAAAACAAAAGAGTGCCTGGAGCTGGGCAGCACTGTGCCAAATTAATGGGGCTGGGAAGTGGAGGGGATGCATCTGTGCCTGGGAAGCTCTGGATTCCGAGGGCTAAGGTTTCCTCTCTGTAAGCAGAGCCAAGGCAGCTCTGCCTGTTGACCGTGGGGGCCAGGGGGTCCTTCAGCAGTGATTGCAGGGGGCACAAGGTATTGCCACTGGGTCCAGAAGTAGGACCTGGATATCCCTATGGGATAGCTGATGCTGGCTGTGAGCCACCCCCAAACTGGTGCTGAATGGGGATGAGCCTCCATCACCGGCTCCACATCTGGTGGGAGCAGCGGCAACAATGGCCCTACCATTGTTGAAGCCTTTGCTGGAGGTGTTGGGCCCCCACTACCTCAAACCCAAGCTCCCCCCCTCCCCAGTTTCTAGCAGTGCTTTGGGGAGCTTGAGTTTGTGTGGCTGTTCCCACCTTGCTGCCCTCTGAGCCTGGCCCTCACCCTTTCTCTCCAGATGTGCTCAATGGTGCAGTGCTTGCAGTGGGGAAACATCTGGCAGGATGGGGGCAGCTGGGACAGGGCGCCGGCGTGGTGCCGATGGCACAGATGCCCTGGCTCTGAACACAGGCAGCTCTGTCTGCTCCCAGTGACCTGCAGCCATGACAAATGTGGGTAATCCCCTGGCTTCGCTGCACTCTGCGGACCCACGGCAAAGCACTGGCAGCTGCTCTCCTGCTGCTTGCTGCTTTGGAGCTCTTAAAAACCTTGTTTTTTCCTTTTTCATTAACATCTCAGCTTTTTTTCATGCGGCGAAGGGACGAGACACCCCTTAGGGATGAGATGAATTTATTAAATATTTGGCAGATGACAGAACATGGCTTCCAGTTTACAGGTTTCTGTTAGAGACATTCCCCACATTTAGAGCATCAGCTCCAGCATGGGTTTGTCAGGCGCTCCCAGGGATGCTCCCGCTCTCCCCTGTGCCCACAGCCAGACTCATGAGGTGCAAGGAATAGGGAATGGCACCAAAGCTTGGTGTGGTCCCTGATCCCAACTGCTGGGCTCTGCTGGGGACACTCCCTTTGCATGGGCACAGCAGGGGCTTGGGAAGCCTCTGAATGATGGCAAGAATGACCAAAGCCCCTGCCTTCCCCTCGCACATCACTGGCAGACCATCCAGGAGTGGGACACATCGCACGGTGCCCTATTCCCTACCCCATGAAAACTAGAAGTTTCCCTCCCCTGGCCTTAACCCTCGGCACCAGGACAGTGGCCAGAGATGCCGGTGCAGGGACATAGCTCTGTCCAGGTTATTTTCCCATGAGAAAACATTTTTAGGTGGCATTTTGCTTTCTGGGTCAGGTGGGGTTTTCCCACAGGACACTGTGAAGTTTCATTTCAATCTGAATTGGATGGGTGCTGCTGTCTACCTCTGCCCAATGTGAGAAGGTGTTGTGAGCTCTACAGCTCTGCCCCAGCCCGTGTTCAGTCCAAGTGGGAATTAAAAAGGGGCTTAATTACAGGTGCCATGGCTACACCACAACATGTCTTCCCGTCACCACTGAGGCACTGGGTTCATGCTGGGGACCAGCCATCCTTTGGGACATGAGCAGTCACTGGCAGGAACTCTTGGATCCAGTGGATCTCCTGAGAGCAGCACTGGCATGCGACATGCTGCTGCAGTGCACGCAGGCACATGTGCACGTGCACCCGGCTCCCACCCCAGCAACTTCTCCACCTCTCCAGAGCAGATTTCCATGGAGCTTCCAGGACACTGAGCAAGGGCTGGGGTGAGTGACTGGGGAGCAGCCGGTACCCAGCACAGTGCCACGGCCTCTGGAACCCGCACATGCCAGGGCTGGGGTGCAGTAACACTGGAGGGCGGCACAGCCTGGGGACATGTATTAAAGCCAGGCCTGAACTGTTCCTCCTGGGAGGTTTAAGGCGATTATTCCAAAGGCAAACAATAGTTCATAAGCAGGCCTCAAAGTTAGCTGTAAGCAAGCTGGGGTGCTGGGTGTTTTTTCCCCTACACAATGTCCCAGTATGTCACCAATGGAGGTGCCTGGTGCTACTGGGGTGTAGAACGATCCCAGGCATCCTGCCTTGCTGGCCACAGTACAGCATCCATGCTTGTCTTTGTACTTTCTGGGCTTGGCTGGACCAGTCTGTGCCCCAGGCTGTGCTTTGAGCCCACACTGCCTACCCAGTGCCAGACCAGTGCCAGGAGCAATGGCATGTGCACCAGCTGGACTTCTCTGACAGGGTCTGTAGACCGGCAGTGACTTCCCTAAATGACACACTTGGGTAACATGTCACGACAGCCTGCCCAGGGCACTGCCCAAGCCAGCTACCATGCTCTGCTTGGCATCACCATGTATCGCAGGGCAAGGCAGGAGCAACTCTGTGGCATTGGCCCCATCACCTCCAAGTGGTTGTGGAGGGAAGCATTCAGAAGCAGGCTGATGAGGTCAAGTGTAATTAAGCTCAGGCCTTGGTGATGTGACGCATGGACCCAGCTGGTCTCACTGTTGGGCTGCTGTTGCTGGCTGCAGGGTGCACAATGACTGCAGGACTGCAGCCTTTCCAGGACTGTTTAGATCAGGGGACGCAGGTTCCTCCCACTCCAGTGGTGGCTGGGTGAAGGCTGGCCTCTCGCAGCAGCCAGCGCTGCAGCCCCAACCAACCAATAACATAAAGCATCTGCTAAAACACCTTGCTGGCTAAAACAAATGGTACCGTGGGTGAGGTAATGCAGAGCCATGGCACAAAGGGACACGTTTAACATACACAGACAACATCCTGGCTGCGTCTGTACAAAACTCCATTGATTCTGCCAGGTTTTCTGAACAAGCCCCAGCTCCACTGGCTATCGCTGTTCCTGTGACTGGGGGGAAGGAGAGTCACAAGCACCCTCCCTGCCGTACCTGAGTTTGCATCAGCCCATGAAGCGATGGCTGCCTCCCATCCATGCCCCCCATGAGCCCTGTAGGGTGGCAGGACTGGCTGCAAGACCCCTGGTGTGGGAGGGATCTCCCCCCTCTGAGTGCCCAGCCTTGCATCTCCTCCACCTGCAGCTGGACCACAGGCTCAGAGAGATGCTGGTGTCCAAGGCTGTGGCTGTGGCAGGAGCATCTGCCTCTGGGCAGTCAGGGTAGCAAAAGCGAGAAGGGGAAGTCGCAGAGTGCAAAATAACAGAATAAAAGCAGCAAACATAATGTTCCCCAGTGATCCAGGCTTCCCTGATGATGGAAAGAGATGTGTATTCATCCCTGCCTTCCCTTTCTGTGCCACAGTTTGGGCCCTGGCACTTCTAAGGAGGTGGTGACTTCACCCCACCATCCCGCATGGCTCTCCCATCACTGGCCCAGGCTGTCCCATGGTGCAGCCCCCCACCACTGGTACTGCTGCCAGTGCAGATGACCCATCCCTGGAAGACACCTATGGTTCTGATACTGGACCCAGTGAGGCTTGGCTGCGAGCCCCCAGGTTCTTGCTCACATGAGGTGCCAGGAGATGCTGCTGGCCCCTTGCACTTCTGGTCAGCAGGAGGAAGCCCCTGTGCCTGTACAGCCATAACCCCTCCAGCTGCTGATGGCCTTCATCACCCCAGCAGCATCCTGAGTGCAGCCATTAGCAAAACACTCCTATTTTCCATGCTCCAACCAAAGCTGCTGCAGGTCCTCATTTAACAAATTCATCTGAAAACACACATGAAACCTTCCCTGTCCCTGTGAGCATGCTCTCTTTGGCAGGCTGAACCTAACACGCTGCACCAGGTTATCATCACTTTCCTCTCCTTCTTGACAGCTCATTCACAATATTTATAGTCAACCAAATCTGTGGCCACCACAAATGTTTATTTTCTTTCTCCCCAAGGGCTGTAGGTACCCAACGAGCACTTTCCACTGAGAGCCGAGGCCACGTATCAGTTCAGATGGGAAGAAAAGCTGAGGGCTGGTTTCAGGGTGTATCGCTCCTTTCCATTCATCACCCCTGATAAATATTTATAGATGCATTAGGGCACTCAGCTCCTTCCACTAAAAATAACATTCCTAAGAGCAAAAAAAAAAAAAAGAAAAAAAAAATCACCAGTGATTGGAACCGATCATGGTGTTTTCTAAGCAGCTATGGAAGAAAAGCCCAGCGAGCATTAGCAAGCAGTGAGCTGCCAGCCTCAGACTTCACAACCTGGTTGTTTCTCTTAATTTAAACAAAACTGAACTGGACTCCTGAAAACAAATGTGGAGATGCTAATCTAAGCCTAGCAATGGCTGTCCCTGAATTCTCTGCCTGTAAAGGGAAATTTTTGTAACAGTCTGAAGAGCAGCAGAGCCAGGAACGCCGGGAGGCAGGCGGTGCCTCCCTTCGCCCGTGGTGTGCCCTGCCATTTCCTCCTGGGATGACATGAGGCATCGCCCATGATGGCAACCAGACACCCACAGACAGTGTGATACTCTCAGAAGGTCGTTTTTGGAAGGCAGACCCCCCCCTCCATGTCACAAGCAAGGCACCCCACAAGGCTCTACACCCATCATTTCATGCACACCAAGGAGTAGAGCTCAAGTGGAAATAACTGTCGTGTGACGCGATGACGCCATTTGGGAGGAAATCAAAGAAGGTCAGTACACTTAGGAGCAGGGAGTATTGGCTTTCCTTTTGTCTTGTTCTTTTCTTTTTAAACCTCCCATAAATTGCTGAGTTTGATTATTGTTAGTAAACACATGGAGGAAAACAGTACATGCAATGACCTAAGAGGCAAGTGCCCACGGGGAAAGCCCTCTGGGTGGTTTGGAGAAAGCCGCTTTCATCAGCAGGTGGTTGAGATTGGTCACAGTTGCACGATGGTAAATGTATCAGCTGAAACGTGCCGCTTCCAAAGGATGGGGAGACGTCTCTCGACTGTAAGCGTGACCCTCCATGCCTGCATCACCAGAAACACACAACATGCCATCAGCATCTGCAGAGCACAGAGCTCCGGCCTGGTTTGGGAATCAGCTCTTGAACCTTCCGTTTAGGGCTGCACATCTTTGGGGCCACCCCAGGCAAGCCTGGAGTAGACCAAACCACCAAAGCTTGGTGGTCAGCAGGACACTGTGACCACCAAGTGTTCTGCTGACCCCAGGGCTCCTCACCTTGGACCCAAGACAAGCCAGGAAACAGAGGAACCATGAGCCTCTGAGTCAATGACACCAGGACCACGGTGCTGTGGCTGGTCTCAGGTCCTGCCAGCAAAGGCCCATTAGCCAACACAGTTGACTTACAAGCCAAGGTAAGGTTGGTGCTGAACATTTTCCCCCAAGGACAGCCAAGACCTGTTAACAGAAAGCCCTTGATGATGCTGCCCACCCCAGCCCCCTCCATCATCAGTGGGCAGCCAGAGCTGAAGGGTGGCCGGAGCCACTGGTGTGGCTTGGCTGGACACCACCACCACCACCAAGAAGGCTCAGGAGGACACACTACATTTCTGGGCACTAGGAATGGGAATGCGAGGAACATGAAGAACCACCACAGTTTAAAGGATTTTTTTTTGTTCCATGGAATTTGTAATTCTTTCTGGAGAATAAAGGAACCCGGAAGCAGCTTCTCTCTCTTATTTGTTTGGTTGTCTTTAATTTAGCATTTATCAGTGCCATTCTTAGTGGTGTTGGAGGCACTGCTGGGCTCCTCAGGGAACAGGGAGCTTCCATCTCCAGATCAGTGGCTAAGAGGTGAGCAGGGTCAAAGCCATCCTTTTCCTTTTTTTTTTTCTCCAAAGCCATTAGAATTAAAGGGACATTATGAAAAAGCCACACATGGTATAAACAGCTCTCCGCTGCTGGCTTCCTCTCTAATGGTGTAATTTCACTCCTTCTTGAGTTATCAGATTGTTTCTCAGATGAGGCAGGACTTGAATTTCTAATGTAAAAACTATCAGAAAAACTCTCAAGTCACTTTCAGGTTATCTCTATCCACCACTGAAATGGCAGGGAGGCAGAAAGGGCAAATTCCCTTCTTCCTCCTTTGCAAATTACCTTTAAAGGACAACTGTGGTGGTTTTATCATGCAAAACTGTGCCTTAGAGCCATCCCGACTAGTTCATCTGTCCACTATCATCATGGGCTGAGCCAGTAAGTTAAAGACCAAAGACTGTTTTCCTCCGTGGTTTCTACAACTAACACACTTGCAGTGTGAAGGAAAAGGTGCTAGAAGGAAGGTTACCTATGACACCAGACCCCATCCCTTTCCTGCTAATGATGTGTGTGTCCTCAGTATGCTTATCTGCCACGAGAACCCTCCTTCTTCCCACTGGGAATGGTGAAAGATCGGTATTGTGGCTATGGCAAATACCCAGCGAGCGTGGAAACCTGATCAGGTGCCATCCTACGAGCTTTTCAGATGGGGAAGATAAGGATCTTATTCAAGTCCTTCAGAGGTATTGTCACCACAGGGCTCAGGCTTTCTCCTATACTGCTATCTCGTGCTCTCCAAGCACCTGTTTGCCTATCCATCTGTTGTGCCTTATTATAACTTAAAGCACAGGCTCTTTGAGGGTAGAGATTGTATTTTTAGTACATCTGGATAGTATCCATCACAATAGGGTCCTGTTTCCTCACTGGGGCCTCTCAGTATAGAAGCAATACTAATAAAACAGGAGATAATGCTGTTCTCACTGAAGTTAATGATGTTTTCCCACTGTCTGCAGAATTGGATCTTAACAAGGAAAAAACTCAACATCCTTTTGAATGGCTGTGGAATGATGGGCAGGCAGGGAACCTTCCTTCTGCAGAAATGAGAGAAAAAGGACAAGGGCAGGAAGTGACCAGGGACCTACACACTGGGACAGTGTGCACAAAGCAGTGCTGCTGGAAACGGGCAGAAAAAAATCCATCCATCCTTACCTGAATTACTGTACATCCTGTGGTTGTTCACCTAACCTGTAACACAGGGGAAAAGCATGTTCAGAAAGCAGGTAATCTTATTTCCTATAAAATGAAAAATCTACACTCCCCATCTGTTGCTGCTCACTCTTCTCAGGACTGCAAAGAGCTTCACATGCATTGGGATAAATGGCAAGTCCTCTGAAATACGAGGCAGGTAAGAGAAGGCTCCTGCTCTCACTAAATCCCAGAAATCCCAGCACCTCTGAGGTGAGCCTGAACTGCTGGGCATTGCCTGGTCCAACCTCTCCCAAAGCAGGGTCAGCCACTGTGGGCTGCTCAGGACCTTGTCCCACCAGGATTTGAGTATCTCCGAGGGTGAAGACCCTACAGCCTCTCTGGTCAACCTGTGCTGGAGTTCGACCAGCCTCATGCTAAGGAAGTATTTTTTGTGTTCAAGCTGAATTTCCTGTATTTCAGTGTGTGCTCAGTGACTCTTGTCTTTTCACTGGGCACCACTGAGAAGACTCTGGCTTCATTTTCTTTACTCTTTCTCATCACTTATTTACACACACTGATGTAATCCCAGCTTTCTCAGCCTCCCTATGTGTGACAGATGCTTCAACGCCTTAATCACTGTCATAGTCTTTCCCTGGATTCTCTTCAGTCCATGTCCTGCTTCTACTGGGGAGTCCAGCACTGGACTCAGCACCACACGGGTGGCCTCACCAGCGCTGAGCAGATGAGAAAGATCTCCTCCATCAACTGGCAATCCTTTGCCAGACAAGGAAACCATTTGCCTTTGTCACATAAGGGCACACTGCTGCCTCAGGGCTGACTTGGAGCCCTCCAGGACCCCAGGTTCTTCCCCATGGAGCTGAGTGCATTCACTTTCTTTAGCAGTGTGGCTGAGCGGATCTTCAGGCTAGCAGTTTGGGGGTTATAAAATCCAAAGAGCCAATGCATGAAAGGACCAGCTCATGGAGAGCCTCATTTCAGGTGATACCGTCTTGGGTTCAACTACTGAGCACGAACAGGAGCGGGCTGTCTTGGAGGCAGGCAGCAGGACCATGGCACATGGTGACTGTGGGACATCCAACCTAGAACAATGTCTGGTACATGTGCAATGCATGGATACATAATGCCTGGTTTCAAGAAGTGGTAACACAAATTGAACACTGAAGCTGGCAGAACCGTTGTGGGGTGACATCTAACGTGACTGCATAGACAAGGCTTTGCCAGCTCCCGACTGTGCTCTTCTGTGCCTGGAAACCTTGTAGACTTCTTCTCTGGAGATGCTGCTTAATTTGTAATCCTAACCACAAAAGACTCAGCCAACTTGGGCGTCTTCCCGAATGATTTCATCTTGCTAAAGCCAGACCACGCCACTGCTATATCAAGTGCATGAACGTAAGCCTCTCCAGCAGGGAAGCAAGTTCTGAGGTAGATTAATTGGGACACAGAGAAATATGAAATACTTTGTGAAGAAACTTGTGAAGAAGCCCAGGGGCACTGCTGTCCCGAGGAAACACGTGCCAGCAGAGTTTCTGTGAGGACCAGCACCTCCATTGTCTACACCAGTGCAGAACTGGTGGATTACATGAGCTGCAAGTGATTTTTCTTCTTCCTCATTCAGGATGGGAGGAAGTAACAGGTTCACACACCAGCTAGGAAAAGTTTTGCTGAGATGGGGATTCACACAGAGTTGCTGTGCAAAGAATGAAGTTGGGGTGGGCAGAGGTTGCTGCTGGCCAGCTCCATCCAACCCCATGCACCTGGAGCACCCTGGCCATAAGTCCCTTTAGGTAATGTGGGGCAGAGAATGGGTGCTTTCAGAACATCATCTCCAACATAGCTGGCACAAATCCCAGAGCCTGATGCCCCATTGCCACGTATGCTTCAGTGGCTGGAGGAGTTCCCATAGTGTGCGCACTCTGCACGACAGCAGTTTATGTATCGACCATTCTTGATTCTTCTGCCAGATTTTTGTCGCACTAACTTTGTGACACTAAGAAATCACTTACTCTCTGGCAGAGATAGTATTTACATTCCACACAAAGGCTTTTGGACCAAGCTCTGCTTTTGGTTACATGTCTCAGTAGTGTCCCCCTGCCGACCAGTGCTGCTGCAATGAGTAACAGAGCTGAATTTGTCTTACTAGGTCTCTGCTACTATACATCATATTTCAGCTCTGCAAAATCTCCCTTTCCCATGCAAGATACAGTGCACATTTGGAAAAAAGCAGCAGGGTCATCTGCTAAGCATCTAAAATATTTAACCAAAGAGGAATGTTCTAGGACAAAAAGGGTCCTGTGATTTAGAGCCAATTTTCTAAAAAATCCTGTTTTAGCTAAAATCAAACTTACTGCACTTTTCCCTACAAACTTCTAATGTCTTAGTGACGTACTAATAGTGACGTACTTCAAACAAACTTATCACATCTAATACTGATGGACAAACCATCAACAAGCAGAGCATTTCCAAACACCTGACTGCTTTGCAGAACTCAGCGGACACAAAAACTTAGGAAAATGAGCTCTTCTGACGAGAAATGTGAGCCCTGCCACTTCAACTTAGCCAGAAGGAAAATGTGCGTGCAACAGGAAAAAGGATAAAGTTCCAGTTTGTTGATGCCGAAATTAGGTTTTGGCTCCAGTGAGACAAATGCTTGGGCTGATCCAAACCTGTCTGAGTCTGTTTCTTGTGCTTTGGTTTAAAACGTAAGAAAGCAAAAGATGAGACCCCTGAGCAAGATCTGCTGCTGAGGAAGGGCCTGGGAGGTGCTTTGGTGTTGGCTTGTGGAGCGTGACACGAGGAATAACTCTGCTCGCATGTGTCATGGGTTCATTCGCACCAAAGGAAGATGTGGTCTGGGGAGGATTAGTACGTAGACCTGCAATCCAGGGATAGTAGAGATGAAAGAGACCTCCTGTGAAACGGCGCTCCCCCGACGGCACTGCCTACACAGGATTACCATCTGCAGAGTAATTCTGAACATTTGTCCAGCCAAGGTCACAGGAGGCAGTGGCTCAGCAGATGATGGTTCCACCGCTCAGGACTGGTCAGCATCCCAGGCCTTGTTTTTTTCTAATATGTTCATATGAACTGGATTTCTCTCAGTGCTCGGAGCAACTCCTCCTCCTCCTCTGACACATTTCTGTGCATGACCTTTGCTGGAAGAAAAACATTCTTGAAAGCTGAATACACATGCTGAAGGAAGCCTGGCCATGATGTCACCTCAACTCATGGCAGATGTTGGAGAGAGCAGCACGGTGATGACCAGATCAGGCAAATAGACCTGTGCTGTGTCTGCGGGTGGTGTAGCAGCAACACAGGCTGCTTCCACCTGGAGCCACACGCGTGCAGAGGCCTCTCCTGAGACTCCTAATGGAGATGGCAAACTGGGCTCCTGCAGAAGAGCAAGTCAGAAAATGCTTTGCAGCTTAGAGACTGTACTTTGTCCCCTTACCTCGGTCCTTTCCATTCTGCATTTTTTCTCTTTCTTCTTCATCTTCTTCCTCTGCTTCAAAAAAGTGAAAATAAAAAATAAAAGCAGATATGAGACAAGGAAGTGAGAGAATAGGTGCTGAGAGGGCTTTTCTGTGGCAAGGCAGAGCTGGCTTTTCAGGGATAGGTGACATTGAAAGGGAAGGAGTGTCCAGGCTCCTAAGGAGAACCTAGGTGGAGAACCCATCATCATTATCCTTCCTGTGGCATGGTGTCTGCTCACTGCTGGTGGCAAAACAGTCCCCACACCATCCCGATCAGAGGATTGCAGAGTGCTAGCTAGAAGCAGTGCCTACATTGTCCAGAAGAATGGACTGCTAGTGGACTACTACTTTGCCCTGGCAGTACTGGGACTGAAGTTCCTTGTGCACTATTACTACAGCACTGTAAGAAATGAAGAACTGCACAATACACACAAAGGGAAGGAAGACACAACCTTCATGCTGAGGTCAAATCTGAGGTAGAAATATAACGGTTTATGGTGCAGTGAAAAGCTTGGAGGGTCCCTCCTGGTGCTGCCTGTGCAAGTTGTTCAGTGATGCCAATGCTGACATGGGAGCAAAGCTACAAAACTGGGGACAGGCTGTGCCTACAGAGACCAGCGCTTGTTCTGTGCCTGAGAGCTGGTGATTCATTATATTTAACTCTGATTAAGTTGAAGAGAGTTTATGGCCAGGCTTGTATTTATGGAGCAGAGAGTGGGAGCAGAAGGTCACATTCTTCTGCAGATGGTGGCTCATATCTCTCTGCACAACATTTCAATGAGACCTGTGTAAACAGGTAATAGTTATTATGAGCAGTGATATCACTTCTGCCTACTTCACATGCTGCTGAGAGCAATGAAAGGTACAGTTTGAAAACCTGGAGGATTCTGAATTGATCTGATTAAAGACGATCTTACAGATATTTGCTCTCTTTGTTGCTTTAACAGCAGGACCAATGAGACATCCAGGAGTCACACTCTGTGCCTGGTAATTGATGGCTATGGATGAGTCTTCAGTGCCAGTGCAGAAGAGATCACTGACGAAACCAAAACATTTTTAATCACAAGAGTCACGACCTGGAGCAAAATAGCTGCTTTGGGTCCTGAACCTGCCTTCTGCTGGGCAGCCTGACAGGGGAGGGCTGAGCCATCCAGCAGCATCTTACCTGGTCCCTGGCGATCATCCCTGCACGTCTTTTTAAGCTCAGTTGGTATAAAAGTGATGCCGGTGTTCCCTAGGTAGCACCAGGAGCATTAGGCTTTTGGTGCAGGAGGAGATGGCTGGGAGCACAACCAGGGCATCTATGGAAACCCATCTAGGAAGGGGTAACCCCAAGCAGTGTTTCCCTGCCAAAAGAATCTGTTTTCCAAGCTTGTGCAAAGGCAGGGAGAAACAAACAGAGGTGTGGGTGGTGCACACACCAGTGTCTCACAGAACCCTCAGAGCACAATGCCTGCAGCTATATCGAGTGAGCCTGGGGCTGGAGGAGGTGTCTATTCTCACAGCTTACCTCCGGGACAATATGTGTTAAATCCCACCGACTCTCATCAGCTGAGGATAACTCATGCTTTTCCTAATTTACACAAATGAAATGATTTCAGAGACTTTCAAGGGAGCCTTCTTCAGTATCTGCATATCCTCAAGTAGGAGACTGTAATTAATTCCATTCTCACTCCCTTGTGAATCGTAACTGCCTTGCACAATCCCTGACAAGCCTGAAAGGGCTGTCAGTAGTGCAGACCTGGGCTGTTTGCCTTTGCCAAGCTGCCAGGGATCTCAGAGGAGGGCAGGAGAGCTCCGGGTCCAGCCAACCTTTCACCTCTGTCACCAGCCACCCAGGGCCAGAGCCTGAGCTCAGCCACAGCGCTGCAAATGTGCTCTTCTGTTAAAAGCTAAGAGTAAATTACTGCAGACATCTGTTTTGGGCAGAGGGTTTGTTCACTGGGTTTCAGCCTAGAGGGAAGAGAGCTGTGTGCATCTTGAGCATGGTGATTTATTGAAGAAATACACGGCCCTTCACTGCAATGGCACCAGCGATACTGCTGTCATACATGAAAGACTTTATTAACTCACAGCTGCCTTTGCAGCCAAGACACGGGATTTAGAGTGGGTGAGTTTACAGCTTAGCAGTAAAATATCAACCCGATTTATAACCGTGAGTTCTTCATTAAGGGCAGGGGGAACAAAAAGCCTAACTGGTTTTAACATGGAGTTTGATAAGTTTATGAAGGGGATTATGTGATGCCACTACCGGATACAGCAATGGGCTGGGGGAGGCGTGAAACAGAAACCGCGAGGTTCAGGCTGAATACAGAATGCTTTATTTCTCCCTTAAAAGAGAGGGCAGCCCACAGACAAGCTGCTGGAATAGTAGATGATCAAACACCCCATCGCGGACAAGGCTTGAGAGCCACAGGATGCATCCTTGGGCTACAGCAGGAGCTGCCCTCATACCATCAAGGTGTTCACTGGCACAGTAAAAGGGAACAAAGAAAATAATCATCTTTTTTTCACATCGCTGTTTAATCCTCATGCACCTTTTCTGTAAGTTTGCAATTATGGCTTCTAATGGGCATTCGTTGCAGAGGAGTTTCACCTGCTGCCCAAGCATTGCCATCACTAAGCAATAGTTTAGGGAGACTCACTCAAAAATTCTGCCCTGGCTTCTGACTTGCTGGTTGGTGTTGTTAAGGAGCTCCAGCTTCCAGAAGTGGGAAAGGGAAGTGCCACTTCTCCTGCTTACTGAGTGATCTGGGACATGCCTGAAGGGTACATTGGAAAAGCTGCTCAGTGCTGGCTACACAGGCATGGATCAATATGCACAGCAGAATGGGAGCTAGATGCAAGTCTGCTTCATGAATCATCACCGGTGCCACCAGCCAGGTTGGTACCCAGAATATTGCCTTAACCATCAGCGATAAAATCAGTGGACAGCCTGTTCAGGAGGTACTGGTGTTCTCAATGATGTCAGCTACAAAAGTGATGTTTCATTTTATCACTGAAAAAATGAACCCGTATCCTCCCATGATGCTTTAAATAGTTTTTGTAAAGAATAAATCTTGAGACAATTTCAATCTCCAGCCTACAGCTTCAAGCCCTCGTTCTGCTGTGTGTGTGTGCCAATAAATTGACTCTTACCTGAATGAAGTTCCTTCACCAGAGATGACATGGTGTTGGTGATGGAATCGGCCGCTACCAGCAGGTCGTTGCGGAGGTTCCTCCTCATACCTGGGAGCAGACAAACAGCAGGAATTACATGTGCCCCTCTGACAGTGCCCAACTTCCTCATGACACAGTGCTTGGATGCCCACGTATCCCTCCCTGGTCCTCAGCAGGTTCCCCCCTGCAGGACAGAGCTTGGTGTGCTGGTGTATGGCAGCACTCTGTCAAAGTAGCTCCTCTTAGTGAAGGATGGGGATCTGCTCTGGAACCAGTTCTGCTTGTCTGCCTGATCACCTCTTTGGCTAATTAGCTATCACACCACTCTTCTCCTTGACAAGGACAGTGATCGTATGACAGCTCAAGGGCAGATGCTTCTCTCCCCACATGACAGGAGTTGCTGGGTGCTGGCTGTGACACAGCTCATCCATGCTCCTCATTTGTGCAATCGTTATCACTGCTGGCTTCTCTGTTGCAATCAATATCACTGAGGTTTGAGCAGAATAAAAGATAACTGAATTCTTGCTCCCCTCTTGCACTGCTGGAGGAAGCAATCTTCTGTGGTGTGCCACACAGCCAGGGGTAGGCACTTATCTGTCCCTCATGGTGACACTGACCTGCCTGGTTCCTGTCTGAACGCTTGTCTTGGGCAAGGCTCTGCTTGAGGGATCCCATTAGCACCCTGAACATCTGCCACAGCTCTGCTATAACGACAGGGACCAGCAAGGGGCCACAATCTGCAAAGGAACCGTCACACTGGCTGTTGCCTGTAAAAGAGATGAGCAAGCTGCCATGTGTCAGGGATGATGCTTATTGCCTCTTGCTTGATGCTGGGAAGATAATGATCTTCTCAGCCATCTATTCTGGTTCCCTGTGCTGGTCCCTCTGGCAAAAACATCCATATTCTTGCAGCAGAGCATCTTGCCGGTCATGGCCCAATTTTGTAGAGCCCCAGCACCCGCAGCTGCTGCAGACGTGACTCCTCGTCCTCAAAGAGCCTCCTTTCCTCCGGCACCTTTTTTGCGCAGTGCTGTTTCAGTTTTATTTGGAGGCTTTGATGGTGTGGGGTCATGTTTTCTGCCCCAGCAGGTGGTCTGTAGCCGCAGTTTCTCAGGTTGCGGAGCTGATGGCCCCGAGCTGAGCCTTTGCCGGGAGCAGGTCCCTGTAATGGTGTGTTGGCCCCATCTCAGCCTTTCCCGTGTTTTTAACTGCTCACAGAAAATGGCTTCAAGCAGGCTGTTATCCCACCAGATGTCTGCCTCGGTGCAGCCTCCAGGAGCACCACTTTGATGCTGAGTGCCTGACCATGCTCTAAGATCTTGGAGCTTGAGATCCCGTCCTGTCATTTGCTCCAGCGAGGGCATGAAGACAACACGTGTGGGATTGCCAGAGACATGTGATGTGACATTCTGCAGCTGTACTCAACTGCAATAATGACAACTGTACATTACACATTTACTTTTGTTTGAAGTCGGACGTCTGTCATTCCAGACGTGCTGCTTTAATCTTCCAAATGGGGTGCTGGCTTTTACTCCATCCCTGGCTGGGGGGTGTCAAAGTGCCTACTCCTACATTTTGCCTGTGGATTTTAGTCCTGTTTGAGCGCTGCCAGAGCATGCTACTGAGATTACGTGCTTTCTATCAGCAGCTTTCCCTCCAGGTTAGGCTGCCAACTGGGCGGCATCATGCCCAACCCAGCAGCAAGGCACTGGGTCTTCCTGTGCATGTGCAAACAGCATGCAATTCCTGGGAAAAAATGCAGATTTTGGCCAACAAGTCTGGGACCTGTGATACAGGGGACTCATCTGCATCTTTCATACAGTGGAGGCCTCTTTATCCAGGTCTCCAGATGTTCTGAGTATGGGACAGGGAAACAGGGAAGCATGGCCACCATCCTACCTGATGTTACTTTTGGGAATAAAAGGCTGTAAAATTCCAGCCTGTCTCCCCTGTGAAAGAGATGAATAATGTTAACGAGCTCGTTTGGACATCTACATGCAGAAGCCACCCAAAGGCCTCCTGGCTGGTGGCTTTCAATTATTTATTATATACAAACACAGAAATCTCATCCTGTTTCCTGTGTTCTCCACTTGCCTTGAATTTGCCTGATTTTGTATGATTAATATGAAATAGCACTAATTGTACAGATTGCCTTTCCGGAAGGATCATTCCAGGAAACTTATTAAGGAGTCTGCTGACCATTTTTTCTTGCAAGACTTGTTCTAGTAGTTGGATAAGCCATCACTGCAGTTATCACATGAGGAACCTTTCTGCTGGTGGTGGTGGATCCTATTTGCCTCTGTGAAATCCTGAGGGATGTCTTCTTCTCCTTCAAGATGATAAAGAGCAGCATTAATTTTCTAATTAGATGATGGCCTCTGTATCAGTGTATTTCAACCGGAATGCCATCAAGGCATTCAATTCTGATACTGTATTACTGCATTCTTCCTCTGGCCAAGTGGAAGATTGAGAGATGGAGGAAACTTATCTAATCTTAAGACTATATCATAAAAATCATAGGATCACAGAGTAGTTTAGGTTGGAAATGACCATAAAGATCATCTAATTCCAACCCCCTGCCACAGGCAGGTAAACCTTCCATGAGGTTGCTCCAAGCCCCATCCAGCCTGGCACTGAACCCTACCAGGGATGGAGCATGATCAAGATCACTGGGATTCAACTCTTTAAAGGTTTCCTTCTCTAAGCCTTCCTGCATTGATGGAGAAGCTCACAGAAGACTTGGCATCCCTGTCCATTCCTAGGTCACAGCAGCAAGAGGTGGAACAGCACTGGAATCGTTACTCCCTTTTCCACCTCACTCCATAGTGGCATTTAAAAAGAATCTGGTGGATATGCAAAAGTTAGCAAAAAGAATTTAAATGTTTTTGTTGCACACACACAACCCCCCCCCCCCCCCGTAGGTGTACTGCAGGCATTGCCTATAGGTGTTTTGCTTCCAGGGAGGCATCACCACCACTAATATCAAGCTGTTGTGATGCGGCTGTGCATAAGTCCTTAGCCCAGCCCAGACTAGTTTTTTACACCACCTGGTTCACTGCAACATACATTTGCGATGCTGTCAGATGTTAAAAACCTAGAAAAACCCAAGTTTTCACTTTGGGCAATATTAACAGGCCCTGACAAAGACTATCCCATTATGAACCAGTCATTCAGGTGAAAGGCATGAATGAGCCCTTGATTAATTACATCAGCTTCTACTGAAGCCAGGAGTTTGAGGAAGACAGCTCTGGTGATTGTAAACTGTGCAGAAGGAAGTTTGCTTTGTCATGGCTTTTGCCAGGTTCTCCAAAGAAAAAAACAGATGGATTGAGAGGAAATTTGGATGCCAAAGCAATACTGTAAAGTGAAAAATCATCAAGTAGGACAGTGACTGTACCACTATAATCATGTGTTCACTACTCCTAGAGACCAATTCATCTCTTTGTGCTTTCCTAATTAAAAAAGAAAAGGGGAAAATGATGAGGCAGATAGACCAGATTTTCCCAGTAACTGGTAGGACTCATTGCACTGCTGTTCCACTTCACTCAGCCTGGAAAAAGAAAGCCAATCTGAAAGGGGGAAGGAAAGGCAGCTGCCAAAGAAATCAGTTGAGAGCTCGCGGCTGTAACCATCAAACTTGTTGTGGAGATGAAGAGGAGGCGACTGGACCACCCACAGCAACAGATGGAGTGTTGTGCCTCTGGTATTTGGCGTCTTGCCTCCCTGGAAATGCCTGCTTCTGCTGTCGGTTCTGGAAGTGTTTAGAGAGACGAGGAGCTTGTTCCTACCAATGGGATCAGAAAAGACGTATCTTCTCACAGTTGAGTTGTAGATGCTCAGTGTTTTCTTACTGGATGTTCTTCATCACCTGGCTCTGGAGAACAAGTATCAGCCTTTCCTCATCCTGAGTATACTTGCAGTCCTCACTGGCATCACATGCCAATTAGAAGTATTCACTGATACTTCCTGCTCCTCTGCTACCATTTTGTAGTCTCTTTCCTCACCTTCTTCTGGCAGCAGCTCATTTAGGCAAGGAAGAAGACTGTTCTAGAAAGTTATATCCAATGAGCAGCTGATAAATGCAAACTGTTATTTAAAATATGTTTGGTTTTGAAACATATCATCAGTTCTGGTAAGTTTATTTTCATGTTTGCTTGTTTTGAAAGGAGACTGTCCATCTGACAAAGGTATTTGACACTAATATTCATGATCTTCTCTACCCAGAATGAGAAAACACCACCTCTAGTTTTGAGACTCCATATGATAAAGCTTGTCATCTTTTAAAGAACTAAACAACCTGACCTCTGCAACAAGGCAAGGGCTCATGTTGACTACAAAGGACAGAAACACAAGAGTGCCCTGGCACTACAGGCTCTAATATGTTCAATATCCAGTGGCATTTCCCATGGAGTACCAAGAGGTCCATATGAAGGGTTGCTGCTTGCCAGTTGTCTCTGCCCACAAACAGCTGAAGTCCCAGCCAGAGCATTAGTGAAAGGTGTATTTTCTGTCCTTCTTCCTTCTATTGTCAATCAGAAGAATATAATATATGAGTGGATGTCCATCTCCAGAAATGTGGATCATACTCAGAAACAACCTCCGCATCTATTGGAGGAGTGACTGGGTCCTGCTGCTGTTCTTCTCACAGCTGTACATCCTGGGATGCTTCTAGAATAGTAAAGATGAAGAACTCTGGACCAATATGGGTAAAAGCAAGAAAAGAGCACAGAAAACCCACGAATCACCACTCCTGAGAAATACTGAAAACCGGCATCTGTTCCTACTGGGAATCGCTTCCTTCACCGTGAGCAGAGTTGAAGTAGCTAGGACTGAAGAATCACTGATTTCCCCCTCTGCAGTGAGAAGGTCCCTGAAGATACAACAATATTTGCCAAGTTTCTTGACACCAGACTGACAGTCGTGTCTTTGCTTGCTTCCTTCCCACATCACCACACACCCAAGTCTCTCCAGTATTTGAGGAAGAGGCAGTGGTCTGCATTGAGCTGAACAAGTTCTCATTTCATCTGCTTGTCTTCAAATCTTGGAGCCCTTCTTGAGCTCACAATGGCTTTGACATGGAAAAGTTGGACTTTCTTGAAACGTAAACTCGTGACTGTAAAACTTTTCTTTTTTATAAGCAACAGCAGCTAAGTATAAACTCACACTACCTACAGAAGTTGGGGGATAAAAATACGTATGTCAACTGCTGCCCTGCTTTTCTTCAGAGCACAATAAGCTGTATTATTCACAAATGGACAGCTTACCCATTTGATCCAACCATACTGATTTCACCAAAGAAACGGAGGCCAAGGTGGACAGAGAGGAATGCAGCTGAAGCTATCTGGTAATGAGTAGACTCCTTATGTTTACTTTTGGGGCAGTTGCCCCAAAAGTTTAGTTTTGCCCCAAAAGTGAGTTTAGTTGCCTCAAAAGTGAGTTTAGGCCAGAAAGCGGTATTTTTTTCAAATGCAGAGGGGAGTAACGTAGAAAAGCGCAAAAGAAAGAACTCCAATGGTTGGAGGAAGAAGAATGTTGTTGTCCTGTGTGTCCTTCTGCTTATTCATCATGGCCTTCCCATCTTCTTCTCCTCTTGTTCTTTCCCTTGCCTTGCCTTGTTTTCCCTTCCCTGTTCTCCTGATCTCTCCTCTCCTCTTCTCTCCTCTCTTCTTCTCTCCTCTCCTCCTCTCCTCTTTCCTCCATTTCTTGGGTTTAGCACTTCACTTTTTTTTCTTCTCCCCACAGGGCTGCTTCATGTCTGTGTCTCTAGTAGAGCACATGAGCCATTCTGCAGACGTGCACACCAGCCAACTGCTCCATTAGGAACAGCCTTCTCCAAGTTGTGCTGCAAAATTTCATCTCCCTTTCTGCCCCATAACCAGCAGAGAGGTGGGCAGCTGTTAGCTAAATGCTCTGAATAAGAGAGCTGTTTGTTTTCCTACTTTCAGTCATTAAACTGCTTTTTCCATCTTGCAAATCATAGCACAGTTCAACCACCACATTTGAAAATATGACCAGTTTTTAATGTTTAACTGCTAAATTACTTGTGGGAGTAACTTTCTGGGGTGGAAGATTCCTTCTCCTGAGGGAAGATCATCATCACAGAAATAATTTCATTAAGTTGTAAAGATTAAAAATGTGTCCCCAGTCTCTTTGGTCTAGAGTGCAGGAAAGGGGGTCGTAATTATTGTCTCAGTATCAGCGAGTTAGGCTTCTGTTACATGTAGAATCATCACAGAATAGTTTGTTTTGGAAGGGATCTTAAAGATCATCCAGTTCCAACCCCCTGCCACGGGCAGGGACATGGTGCACTAGACCAGGTTGCTCCAAGCTCCATCCAACCTGGCCTTGAACACTGCCAGAGATGGGGCAGCCACAGCTTCTCTGAACACCCTGTGAAAGTGCCTCACCACCCTCACAGGGAAGAACTTCCTTGTACCAGTCTGAATGTCCCCTCTTTTACACGATGATGCAGTATTAACACCAGATGTGGTTCTGTTCTGTGTGATATTCACCTTGTACGAAAGCTTCCTGCACATCTCCCCCGACTCCAGTGAGTGAGTCCTGCGGGACGTGAGTTGGGGTAGAGCCGGCGGAGGTGGATCTGACGGGCATGGGCATGGGGCGGCTGGCTCCATGGGTGGGTGAGGACTGTGCCGAGCCTGCTGCTTGCGCCTGCACAGGAGACACGAGACACAGTTTCCAAATTTTTAACTTTTTTTTTTTTTTTTGGTGAATATCTAAAAATAATTCTGAAAAAAAAAAAAAAAAGAAAAGAAATGCATAAGGAAAGACGCTTCACCAAAACATGCTCAGCTTGAGCAGCGTGATGCATGAACAGTAGCTGTTGTGGGAGGACCCTATGATGGTGGCATGCTGGGCACAGTGCATCACGCATTGGGCTGCACATGGCACGCACAGCTCTGCTGCTCTGGTGCAGAATCTCACCCAGT
>JBCJKH010058437.1:0-70549 GCA_039877255.1 Loriculus beryllinus
TAGAAGATAGAAAGAAGGACCACTTCAAGAAAAACAGATGCTTGTCTATTGGAATACAGGTACAGTACAGTACATGGATTATTGCCTGCCATTGTTTTGGATCTCTGCATCTGGTTTACTGCCTGTTATGCAATGTTTTGTGTGTTTTTCTTGTTTTCCTGACAGGTACCTATGTAGAAATCGCAGCAGCATAATCATTCTGCATGGTACTAATGATGTTTTCCTAATTTATCGTAAAAACATCAGATGCAATGATTTGTTTAAGTCTCCTTGCTGCTTGTTATTCAGCTTTGTTAAATTACACACATGAGCACTAATCTATGAATCATAACACAGCGGGGGTCAGAAAGGCATGAATTAAATCACTGAAAGGGAATGTGTAAAACAATGATTTACATTACACTATCACCAAAAAATATTTGCGTCCAGCCTCAGTGAATTAATTGTCACTGCTTATTCATGCATTTCATAATGACTTGTAGCCACTTGAATGAGGCAGCATTGTTCCCATCTCAGCCTCAAGAGCAGAGGGTAAGTTTCTTCTGAGTTGCCTCTGTGAAAGAAAATTACAATTTGTTACCTCTAGTGGAAGGAAACAAGAAAACTAACCCTGCCAAAGTTCACTCCTATTTACAGAATGGAGAAGAGCAAATAAACCAGACCAATGTAATCTGCTTTCTTAATTAATCTTTCTCATACCCCTACCCACCCCCTTCCCAAAAAAAAAAAAAAATAAGAAAAAAAGAATGTGCATAGGACTCCAGCTATCTGCTTGCAAGATTAACATTTACAATGAAGTGCTTGAACTTACAACCAACTGAGAATCAACATGGATTTTGATGGGAGATGAAGCCCAAGCAAACAGAATAGCAATCCACAACTTATCAGCCTGAAGACATGATGTTTTTCTTGCAGATGGAGGCTGTACACACAGCACTATGTGCCTGGACAGACTTTCCTGATTAGCAAAGCCTAAGAATTTACCATGAAATCTGCATCAGCCTGATGAGATGAGAGGTGCTGTGTAGAAGGATGCCATCCCAGGGGCAGCTCCTGGGGTAGCTGTGACTTTTCTCTTACTTCTTGGAAGGGCAGTAATTACTATTGCCTGTGGGTTCGGTTCTCTGCCTTGGTTGTAGCTTTTTTCTCCTTCACAGACATTTGTTTGGTATATA
Organism: Loriculus beryllinus; assembly: GCA_039877255.1. Classification (NCBI taxonomy): domain Eukaryota; kingdom Metazoa; phylum Chordata; class Aves; order Psittaciformes; family Psittacidae; genus Loriculus; species Loriculus beryllinus. The sequence goes on from JBCJKH010058437.1 coordinate 1,176, forward strand.
TTCTGAAAGAAGGGCTGATGTTCAGTGTTAAACACAGGCGCATGATCCAGGTGGGACAGGGATAGGAAAAACTCTTTTATTACTTATTTCCATTCTCAGCCAAGTCTAACGCTGTAATTCCTCATTTCACTGAGCAAGGCAACAAAGACTCCTTAGCAGGCAAACACCCTGCAAAATAATAGGCAGAAATAAATCACTTCCATGTTTCCAGAAGCCAAAATGAACAACAGTAATGTGAATCATGGCTCTTGAGACATCACCTCCCTGCTGTCTCTTCTTCAGGTAGTGTTTCACAGATATAACAGATATCTGCGATAAATAACAGATAAATAACAGATGCTGCTTTTGGAAGTATAGAGGCCTCAGTTTCTTGAGATCTGAGGCAAATAGAGCCCCAAATGCTGTTCAAGTCTTTGAAACTTTGAAATGTACAGATGACCAACATAATCATATGTGAAAGCTGCCTGGGGATGGTCATGAGGCTCTGTCAGGGTTATTTTTTGTGTACAAACCAATGGAGATGCCAAAAACTGGGATTACATGAAGCAAAGCCTTCAGCAGTGATACAGTCCTTACATGATTCCTGCCCATGCACCATGCCACCCTCCCAGTTGTGCCCACCAGTGAGATTTTTAGAGTCAGACAGGCTTCACAAATAAACCTACTTTGCTAGTCTGCTGTCTGGTCCATTTTGCAGCATCACTGCACAAGCAATCATGCTGGTGGTACAGCTGAAGAGGTAGTGTGGGAGTGGAAATATCATAAAATAGCTGTTGCTGCTAGAAATTGCTTCTTTTAGAAACAACTGCCCTAAAATAGGTAGGCATGCTGTCAGCCCTCAGACTGGCAGTGTGGAGCCAATCTCTCTCCACTGACTGTAAAGAGAACTTAGCTTAGGCTTATACCCAGACCAGGTATGCACCTTAATTATAGTTTGGCCCATCATTGTAGAGCAAGGCAAGCTGAAGAGGCATGGTCTTGGTTTGCTTCCTCCTCTAACAAACAAAGCTAATGTGTATTCATGACGAACCTCCATGTGTGTCCTCTGCACCCCTCAGTCACTTTGGGGCACTTGGGGCTGCACCCCAAGCCTTTGCTGTAATCTGTTTAACAAAGAACAAAGTAAAGCAAAAAAAAAAAACCCTTCCATCAAAAGGCTCCTTCTCTCTCTCAGAGGATTTAAGGCATAGTTATCTCCCCAAAAGCCTCAGTACCAGGTAAGTACCTCAATTCTTTGAGCAGGTCTGTAACTTTTCATCCCTCCTTGAGCACTTTTCCTGCATAGGCTGTTCAAGTGGCTCTCAACAAGCTTATTTACTAGTGGAAAAGATGCTAATTACAACAGAAGGTACACCCAGAATCAGAGTGAATCCACAGGTCTTTGTAATCCTGCTGTGGTCCAAAAATTCTGTGTGCCAGAAATCTTTTTTCTTGTATGACTACTAATTTCATATATAGCATTGGCAATTAACAACTGCACTGATTGGACCCACAATTTTGAGATTTTTCTCAAAGACATATCTTACATGTGTGTTAAATCTTAACTTTACACCATTGGTATATATCTCCTCAAAGAGATGGGGAGGTGGTATAAAGTTCCTTCCTCTGCTCCTGGGGACCCCCTCTTTACATGATGAAGCAGTAAAGAAAATGCATCCAAAAGCAGCATCTGTTTTCTTTAAGTCTTATCTGTACAGTGCTCTGATATAAACACTGAAAATAAATGCGTAATTTTGACATGAGTTCATGTATGTACACATATACAGACTAACAGGTAAAATCAAACAAACAGAGCACAGTAAGTGAAGTCACAGCTGCTGAGATTTGCTCTGGCAAATGTGAGCATCTAGAGTCCAGAAAACATTCGATAAAATCCATCTGCATTTTGCAGGCTGAATGTTGTCTTACCAGAAATGATTTGTAGATTGACAAGAATAATGAATATCCACTAATAACATCAGAAATGGGCACAGCACAGGTAAACTGTCTGACTAGATGAAGGTACTTACAGTACAAGTTATATGTGGAGACTTATTTTGCATAGAAATTGTAAGCAGCTGGGCTACATCTCTGTTAAAAATACATTATAATCAGCTGGATTTCTTTTTTTAAGGTTGATGGTGCTGAAGAGTCCAATAAAACAGTTGAAAATAAAGCAACCAGTAAGTTCCAGTCCATAGGAGTTCAAGTAGAGGAGGAAAAGTGGTGAGTAAAAGTTAATAATGTTTTTCTAAAGTAAATAATTATGCCGCAACTAATTTTTAAGAGCCCTAGTTCCTGAACACATGACCAAATTAACCTGCTTCCTGGATGAATTGTTAGATCACCCAACTGAAAAGCTGAGTCTTATAAATGCTGTAGCTCTCATTTCTCAGAGGGGATTTTTCCAGACCACTGGCAGAAGTGGAAGAAAAATGCCACATATTTAAAGGTCAATGTACTTTTAATAAGCTTTTTTTCCCCAGAAAATCTACCTAAACAGCGAAAGCTGATGCAGATGGAATATTAGTCTTGGGGTGGCTGCAGCAGCATGGGGTTGATGGGGAAGTTTACCTTGTTTTTCCACAGAGTAATTTCCAGCCACGTGGAGCAGTGCAGTGGCAGAACCAAACTGATTACTTTTGCTCAGGTATCTCACCCAGACATCTCTGCATTGCAACTGCTTCCTTGTGAAAAAATGTTGAGATTAAAAAGCAAGCTTGTAAAACTCAGTTCTCTCTCCAGTCTGCAGTGCAAGCTGTATTAGTAAACAAATATGCTTCAATTAATATATATATATGCATAATAGTTGTTGTCTTTAAGGGTTGTATTTCTTTTTGGTGACAAATTGCAATTAAGTAGTAGGGAAGCATAAGCGTGCATAGCACTTCCCAAACACATGAAGTTTCTGAGTGCTTGACCACAACCGTAAATCTTAATTCCGGCCCAAAACTGGACTTGGTGGCTGAAGAAAAACTGGACTCTCCCCTCACCTCTGAGCATGCAGGCTTGCCCAGTGATGCTGTGGCTGCAAGCACCCACCCAAGTCTGTTTGGTTTTCATTTTGTTTGGCAGCAGCATAACTTTTGGATTCTGGAGCCATTTTGCTGATGGGTTCTGGAGCCTTTTTGCTCCTTGTACTGTATCATGGGAGAAGCCTCGGGGTTTGTCACTGAGGGAAGAGTCACCCTTGCAATCTCTCCAGAGAAAACATAGCCACAGTGAATCTAAGCTGACAGAATTAGGGTCCTCTGCCCTCCTCTGGCCCGCCATCTGCAGTTGTGAGTAGAGATATCCATTTCACACTGGTTTTTGACTACCTCTGCTAAAAATACGCTAAAAACACCCATGTTATCTACACTATTTTCATTCAATAAAATCTCCCCGTGAAGTAGCAGAGTATTTTCCTGTGGTTTTAAAAGGCTGAAGTGATTTCAGCAAAAAGAAACATGATTTTGCAATGACCTTGCTAGGCTGTTACCAAGTTCCTCACTAACCTGCTAAAACATCTCTTGCTGGCAGACATTTCTTTATGTGTTAGACCTTAGCCCCATTTACCCACAACTCTTCCAGCACTAGATAAACGAGTACATTAGAATAGATGAATAGATGCTGAAGGACCATTTCCCTTCAGCCTGAGCACAAAGGAAGTTAGTACCCCAAAAGCCCAACCTTCCCCCTCCCCTCAAAAAAACCAAAACCAACTCAAACCAAAACACATTAAAACCATGAAAGAAAGAAGTGGCTGTTTGTAAATACCTTACTTCCAAAGTCCACTTTCAATTGCAGTTTTTATTGCTCCAGATAAAAAGGTAAGATTTGCCTGTGAGGGTCTGCCCTGAGAAAGCAGTATTTCTGCTTTACCTCCTGACAGATGTGTTTGGGGGTTTCCTTGCTGATAAAGTTGAGGTTGCTGCTGCTTGGAGCAGACCGGCAAGCAGCAATCTATCATGGACTCTCAGAAGTGAACTGGCTGATAAAGGACAGCCCCTAACCTCCAGCAAATGAGTGCACTCAAGACACAAAGGGTTTATAATCACAGTTTGGCACCATATTCCTTTTTTTTTCTTTAAACACAGCAGAGCACAATGTATTGATTATCTGTTACAGAAATAGAATTGTAAATACGGTGCATTCTTTCCTGTCCCTGCACCACAACATCTGCAGCTTCGAAGAAAACCCCTTTTGAGTTGAATCTTTGACAAATGAATGTTTTTTTTAAATAATCTTTCAGGCTTCAGAAATATTACATAAATATAAAGGAAGAGAAGAATGACCCAGCAAAGAGAATAAATACAGTAAATTGATCATGTTTCCTTCCCAGTTTAAGCTACTAAGTGCACTGTTATAAAAGAAAGCTCTCTGCTTAATGCACCAAAAAGCCTACCTTACAAAATTTGTTTCAGTCCTCTTTGCTTCCTGCTCTTTCCTCCTCCCTTTCCCTCACCTCAAATGACTGTCATTCTCACATGAAGGAGTCTTACCTCCTCATGTTCTTTCAAATATTCCTGCTTCTGTGCTTCGACCAAATAAGCAAAAGATTTTGCTTCCATTTCTTGATCTAAGGTAGCTCAAGAACCAAGCATCTTCAGAGGACAGCTCTGTCTCTTCCATCTTCCATGTTGACTCACACCTTTCATTAGTCCTTCACTCTCTGTAACCTGGGCTTCCTGCCAAGATCTGAGTCCTGCTCCTCCTCTTGTACAGCTCAAAGAATAAATGTGCCTACCACTACCTGACCATTTTACAACTAGATCCATCACCGCTATTCATATTACCCTCCGTCCTTTATGCTGCCTGCTCTCAATAATATTTTACGCACCCATTTACTTAGTGCAGCTCTACAATTTCTGGCATTTATAGAGGACCTCTGTCCAATCATAAAATTGTAGAATAGTTAGGGTTGGAAAGGACCTTAAGATCATCTAGCTCCAACCCCCCTGCCATGGTATGCATTTCTCTTAACCTCATGATCTTCCTGCTGTTACTGTCTTATCTTTCACCTGATCTCCCCCATGATGCTTACAAAACCCAAGCCAAATCTTCCTCCCCTTTGCTCACAAGACCCACCCTTCCAGGGCATTTTCAAAACATTTATCTGCTGAAGCTGACCAGTTCAATCGCGGGGCACTTCCATTTCCATCCATTTCTGTTTGTCCTTCCTCTCTGCCTGCAACTTTTTGACCTCAAGGGAGCACCTTCCATTCCTCACTTACAGAAGATAATTGAGTTGTTGGAAGTCAACCAGTTCTACTGAACTAGAAAAGGAGTTATATACTATGCCAGGCTGATTAACACACATGCTTATTGAACAAGGGGCTCTCATTTTTAGTTTCTCTTGCTTTTTTATGTTGTCTGCCTTAAGATGTCCTCCCTCAAAATTGTCTTGCTTATTGCTCTAGTCACACCATCAGCTGGTAATTTTACTTGGTTTGCCATCACAAGAACTTATGAATGCTGAAACAATGGTAGTTTCTGAAGTAAGAACACTGCCATGGGAGACTAAAACCATAAACAGATGGTCCTTCACCATTTTCTCTGGCTTCTGTGCGGCCAGGGAAAGTGCCTGCACCTCTTGCTGTGATATAAAGTGTGGCTTACCATACCATACCTCTTGTTTTGGTATAAAGTGAAATGATTTAGAATGGTGGTGGGGCTAATATTTCCACTCATGTCAAGCACAGGTATAAACTGCGAGAGGAGTGGCTGGTGAGCAGCTCTGCAGAAAGGGACCTTGGGGTGCTGGTTGACAGCAGGATCAATAGGAATCAGCAGTGAGCCCTGGCAGCCCAGAAGGCAAACTGCACCCTGGGGTGCAGCAGAACCCACAGCATCACCAGCTGGTCAAAAGAGGTGATCGTTCTACTGTACTCAGTGCTGGTGAGGCCTCACCTCCAGTGCTGTGTGCAGTGCATGGGCCCACAGTTTAAGAAGGATGTGAAAGTCCTTAAATGTGTCCAGAGGATGACAACAAAAGTGGTGCAAGGGCTGGAGGGAATGTCCTGTGCGGAGTGGTGGAGGACTTTGGGCTTGTCTAGCTTGGGGTAAAGGAGGCTGAGGGAGACCTCATTGCTCTCTACAGGTTCTTGAGGAGGGGAAGTGGAGTGAGAGGTGCTGATCTCTTTTCTCTGGTATCCAGTCACAGAACATGTGGGAATGGTTCAAAGCTGCACCAGGGAAAGTTTAGACTGGACATTAGGAAGCATTTCTTTACCAAGAAGGTGATCAGACACTGGAACAGGCTTCCTGGAGAGGTGGTTGATCATTGTAGGTCCCTCTCAACTGAAATAGTCTATTCTAAAATTGCTATAAAGGATTAGTTTCTCTGCTAAGACTTTTAGTGATGAAAAGACTACGTGAATCGGAGGAGAGGGATAGAGCAAAGCACACAAGATTGTATAGTTTGAAGATACATGGCTGAAGATCCTGCCATTAGAAGACATAGCACTGTATCTGCTACCTTCTGCAGTTTGTTTTGTTCTGCTGACAGCGGCTGCAACCTTAGCAGAGAAGCCCACAAACAAGGCTAAAGTGACTAAAGTGAGTCAGGCTGAATTTAATGTTAATTCCTCTGAGGCTCACCATGCATCAGTTGCTTTGAAACCTAGATCTTTTCTGGGGTTTGGGTTGGGCCTCTTTTAGGAAAGAAAGAAGTTCTCCGAGTTGAAATGAAAACATGTTTTTCAAAAGAAAGTGAGAGATGACTTAGAAGCAAAGAGCTGAATGCTAACAAGTGACCCTGTTGTTGCTGTTCAAAACACATCATGCTGTTGTTCTCCATACTGGTTTATCCAGTCTGAGGTTTCATGGCTTTCTGCACCTTAGGCCACATATCTGCTGCAGTTCTCTGAAGCTGTAATTATTTCGCCTTGTGCCTGCAGGGCACAACTGAGTATGAAAGGGCCAGGCCTGAAAGCAAAGGAAGAAGCGAATCTCTGTTTTTAACAAATACAAGCAATTTCTGAAAACTTTTTTTTTTTTTTTTTTATGTAGACCTGTGAATGTTTTGTTGGTGCAAAACCACTGAAAACTTAGGCAATGGCTTCATCCAGTCTCCTGTGGTATGGAGTTTGAGAGCAAAACAAAAAAGGCTCATGTGGGACACAAACGGTATTTTGTAAGAGTAAAACATCCTGGAAGTGAGTGAGGAAGCAATGTCAGAGACTAAAATTACCACCTATTAGGCATTTGATATAGATGTGCTGGAGGCAGGCAGATAGTGGGTGCCTTCCTGCATTTCCAGTTCATTCAACATACATTTCCTTGGGAGTATTTTTTTAATTTTGAACTGATGCTATATTCTATTGCCAAGTTGTTTTTCTTTTGAAGACAGATAGGTTACACAATCTGATGCCAAGAATCTGTCAAGCCAGCCTGCATCGTACCATTTTATAGATAAAGGCAAAAAAAATCAGGTCATTCTGTTTAATTTTTTGAGCAGTCTGGTTTTGGTGGTAGTAGCTCATAGGAAACCCAGTAAAAGTACACTTCTGAAAGCTTTGGAACGTAGTGTCTCCAGCAATACATCCTCTTGGCAAGAAGACCTTAGTGTTTTCACATTTGAGATTTGGTGCACACTGAAAAGCCAAGGTGTTAACTGAAAATACAAATGGTTACCTGAAACAAGTACATGAGAGTTCTAGGGCACTGGGGCAAGCAGAAGGCGCCTGTGACGTTTAGGTAGGGGCACAGAGAAGAACGAGCCTGGATTAAGGCATTTGCTTTTCTCTCTGTACCATGGAAGGTGTGGAAGAGTACACTGTGTACTAATGCCTTGGGTCTCTGTGAACCCTGACTAAATGACTAAAAGAAACCCTCTGTGAGCATGTGCTTGTGAAGGCACACAGGGATTTCTGTGTGTGTTTATGCATGCACACACTTCAGCACAGATAAAGTAATTTGTCAGGTTGGTGGCCAAATTAAAGCAATTTTCTTAAAAACTAAATAAATTGAACTGAAAGATATTCATTGTAACGTCAGCCTAAAGCAAGCCTTTGTAACAACTAATAACAGTCTAACAGCTCTTCTCTGCCAAGGGACAGTAGGAAATACTTGGGAGAGTATATAAAGGAAAAGTATAAAGGGTGTGTATAAAGCACTGCTTCTCCCAGTGGATATTCCCAATTTAGCAGTCTGTTGTTCAGGGACTTCCTAAGCCAGATATGACATCTGTGTAATAGCTCTTCCTGGACCTGTCTCCTGTGAATCTGATTAGGTTCTCTTTGAACCTATTTTTACCTTTGGTTTTCCCAAGATCCTGTGGCAATTTAATTACACATTGTGTGAAGAAATGCTTCCTTTTGATAGATGCAAATCTTTAGACTTCTAAGCCATGCAACTGGCTGCCTTCCTCCTCACAGTTCTTGCACTCTCAGAAATGTTGAAACATCACCTAGCCGGGATTTCATAGGTCTCTCATATCTCTCCTCAGCTACCTGTTTTCTCAACAAAATGTCTTTCATCCTGTGGAAGCCATACCATATCTCCAATGATCCTTGTCCTCCCTTTTCAACTTTTCCTGCAGTATCAGCGCGTAGCAAAATGCTTTGCTCTGCTTGTCAAAGGATAAATACTGCTAAGCTGAAGAGTTCTCGCTCATTTCTTTTGGTTGGCTGGTGCATATCATGCAAAACTACAGGTGGATTTTCCATCCTTTAACATACCTGTTTCAAAAGAATTGCAAGCAGCAGACGCTACTGAAAATGTTTGCATTCTAGGCCATTATAAAAAGTATGCATACAACCTATTATTAACATTTTCTAGGGATTGATGTGACTGAAAAGTTAATTTAAGCTTCCTTCTGTGGAGGAATTGGCCTTTTCTTTTTTAATTGGATAGCCCTTCTTAACTCATGGTTTGCTTTGCTCTACTCTTTTCAAAGCCCCAGATCAACAGCCACTAATTTCCTCTTATCAGCATGACCTAGTACAGTCCTTCTTGAAGTCAGTGGCATTCCTCCTGAGGTATCTGGGTGCATCAAGTATATAGGACATGAAATTCTCTCTCAGCATCCTTCCATCTACTCCCTCCCCAGCTGCAGACTAAATACCGTTGATGAAGTTTTGCTGTTAGTTGCACTTGTCCAATCAGCTATTGCTCTTCAGTGGAAGGTGTATAAATGGAGTGAAATGGTGCCCAGCATCCAGCTCCACTGTCTCCTCAGCATTTTCCATGCTGCTTGAGCTTAAACTAAAAATAGAACTGGTAAAGGCAAAACAGCCAAAATATCAGAGGAAAATAGGTCTTAACACTGATTTCAAGAGTAAATGTGAGATAGTGAAAAAATTAGAAGTGAACTACCTGCTGCGTGAGTGCACAGGCATCCTGGATTACTAAGAAGTGGGAATCTGTCCCTGTTCAGTTGAAAACTATGTTAATTCTGAAGCCTAAATATTACTAATGTAAGTAACATCTATGTTAATTACTTTACAACTCTATCTTCTCTATCATCATGGGACAAGACAGATGTCTGCTTTGCTTGTTTTCCTGTGTTCCTCAGTGCATCAGTTTCTAGAGTTACCTCGACTCTGTGATTATTTGCCTGTATATTTTCCACTCATTCCCTCCACAATTTACTGCTTGCTGTATCTGCTCACTATCACTCCCTGCAACAGCATGAGATGTGTCTTACTCCTTATGCTTCCCTCTGCTCCTTCCCCATCAGCCTCTTCACCTCAGATGCCTTGGACTGCAGAATTTGGAGTGTGTTTACATAAAGAAAACCCACTCAGACCCAAAGCCCCAAACCTTCTCTCTCCCCTGCTTTTGCCTTTACCCTCGAGGTTTACTCTCTGCCCTCAGAGGATCTCACATAAGGAAACTATGCAAGGTGAGAGGAAGCTACCCTCAGGGTGGCAGCCATCCCAATGACGGTAACACAGGCAGTGACTGAAAATGGTATCTTTGATGTAAAAAAGAATGCTGCTTTGAAACAAGGTTGAATGTGAAAAACAAAATGCCTGAACACTGGGAATGGGCACTGAAACTGTGAGAGATGGCAGTGGTATTAGCAGGTATGTAATTATGAAGAGCAATTATGAAGAAGCAATACAAAATACTAATCTGGGTTAAAAATACTTCTTTATAAATTAAATGTATAGCATTATGTAGATAGTGGACTCATTGGTATTACTATTTTATCAGTCTCACATATATGATTTTTGAATGTGGCTTGTGAGTTTGGGTGTGTAACTTCAAAGGGGTGTAAGTTTTACAAGTTGAAAGATAAGCCACTTCTTAAAATTAGGCCCCTTTAACTCTTCACCAATCATTAACCTAAAATCCTGAGCTACTTGACACCATTAGCTGTCTCTTGGGCTAGCCTCTGGTTTTGTTAAGCCACACAATAATTAGGGGTACTTCCTTCAATAAACAGTAAGCCTGCATGGAAAAAAAGAGAGGCTTGTTTGTTGGCTTGCAATGAGAAAAGAAGTTTATGCTGATACTTCAAGAAAAAGCACCCCAGTATGACTGCCAGTCTTAGGAGGACTGGCAGAATCTCAGAAAGTCTTTTCTTACTGAGTTACCTAGAAAAGCTTTCTAAACATTTTATGTTTGTGGTCTCCAAAGCTTTCGCAGGTTTACACGATCTAATAGTGTAACAACAGCTGTGCAAGCAGACCTGGATTTCCATGAGAACTTTGAAATAATCGACCCTCAAGAGGACAATACGTGTTCTGGACAAATATCAAGACAATTTTCCCGAGATGCAAGCACTTCCACCGTTAGCATACAAGGGTCAGGAAACCATTACCATGCATGTGCAGTGGATGATGACTTTGATACAGATTTTGATCCATCAATTTTACCTCCTCCTGACCCCTGGATTGACTCTATTACTGAAGATCATCTGGAAGCTGTTCAAAGGTCAGTGTGCCCACGAGATGGCCACTGGTTTCTGAAGCTGCTACAGGCAGAGAGAGATCGTATGGAGGGCTGGTGCCAACAGATGGAGAGAGAAGAACGGGAAAACAACTTACCTGAGGACAGTAAGTAACTATGTACAATAATATTGCAACTACAAAGAAGTATTTAATATAGGTCAAATTTACTCCAGTGAATTCTGTATTGTGCCCTTTCTTACTTAGCTAATGAAGCCATGGAACTGATTCTCAAAAGGACTATATGTATGTATATAATAATCCTCATTAAAGTTGACAGAGAATGCAAATGTTTGGCACTTCTGAAACTGCAGAGGTATTAGCTTTTGGGATTGCATAGTTCAACAGCTAATTAGGAGAGCGTGGTTAGGGATCTTGTAGTATTAATATTTCTTAACTTTTTCATTTGAAATCTCTTCTCATAACCTCAGAATATAATTGAACAGACACTAGTTCCTTTGCATTAAATTCGTATTTTAGTTGCCTTCTTAGATGGTGATTGGCAGCAAGTTATTCAGATACTTCTCCCATCTGAAAGAGATTTCAGTGGTGTTTCCAACTTGTTCACCCTTTCTTCCTCTCTCCAGCCTCCCATCATCTCCCTTGAAGCTCTCATTCCTCTTTGATCTTCCTGGTAAAAGAAGCTGTCCATATTTTGTGATAAAAACCACACACATGCAAACTACATCTCAGCTGTCACTACTGCCAAAATTATTACCTCACCTGTAAGGTAATGGCAATGTATAGTAAGGCTAAATTAGGAAGAAGGGTTTGGTCTTATTCATTCAATCTATTTAGGGAAGAAAAGCTAAACATGTGCCTCCCTGTCCAGAATTTAGTTCCCCAGGTCACGCTTTTTTTCCTCTTTTTAAAAATGGAGGTCAGTCAGTAGTAACTTCACCAGACTGCCACAGCTTCTCAAATACAATGGATAGTGGCTTAGCCACTTCATTCCTCCCTTTCCCTCAGGACCCATGGATGCATCTCATCAGACCTTCAGGTTCCTTAGATGTTCTCAACCCTTATCCTCTACAGAAGGCAGTTCTTCATTCTCCCAGTCCCTTGCCTTTGCCTTCTGTATACAGAAGTGTACACACACACTTGGGCAGTGTGGCTGGAGCACTTGCTGGTGAAGACCAAATCAAAAAAGTCATTGAATATCTCAGCCTTTTCCATATCTCAGGTAATCATGTCTCCCATTTCCTTCCAGAGAAGGGTCCACATTTTCCTGTCTTCTTTTTATCTCCAATGTATCTACAAAAACTTTTCTTGTTTCCCTTGACATCCCTGGCTGGATTTGATTCTCCCAGGGCTTTAGTCTTCCTAATCTGGCTGCTCTGACAATTTTTCTGTATTCCTCCCGGGCTCTCTCTCCTTACTTCCACCCTCTGTAGGCTTCCTTTTTGTGTTTGAATTTGTTCAGCAGCTCCTTGTTTGCCCATGCAGGCCCCCTGGCATTTTTGCTTGGCTTCCTCACTGTTGGGGTGTATCACTCTGATGTGAAGGTTTTGGTTTATGGAAGAAAAAGAAATAACACTGGCAAAAATGATATTTTAAAAAATTCTTAGAAACGCATAAGCTGTTTCTGCTGGAACTTTCCATTCAACCCAGTGAAAGAAATAACCATAGAGAAGTTTGATCTAGATAGATACTATTGTAAGCAACTGGAAATAGACATCTAATGGAAAAGTACGAGATAACATCAAGGTATATTAAGGTTTTCTATTACTACAAAATTTCTGTTATATTACAGGCTAACAATTTCTTCTGAGGCAATAATACGGAAGGATAGGCCCTCAAATGAAATCCAGATTCCCCAAGTTTTAGAATATTTGAACCTCATTTTTAATTTACATCAGTACTTTAAATCTCTGTTTGAACATGTATCAGAATACAAATGCTTTCTGTTGTTAGTATGCAAGAAATAAGCTTTATGAAGAGATTTTAGTCTGAAAAACAAGTGTGAACACATAACAAATAATAGGAAGCACGCAACATTTGTAAGTCCAAGCAACAAAGCCCACTCGCTTTCTTTTTTTCACAACAACTTAGACTGGACAGACATCTTCTATGATGAGGGTGGTGAGATCCTGGGAGAGGCTGCCCAGAGAAGCTGTGGCTGTCCCATCCTTGGCAGTGCTCAAGGCCAGGCTGAACGGGGCTTTAAGCAACCTGGTCTAGTGGAAGGTGTCCCTGCCTGTGGCAGGGGGTTGGAACTAAACCATTCTGAGAGCCTATGATTCTATGAGCTGATAATAATGGACAAAAAAAATACAAATATTTTATTTGTACACCAAAGTAGTGGTTCACTTTGGGAAAAAACATTAAGTGAATTTTTACAAGGCTGATACATGCAGAAAGCGTATAGAATTTTCTGTCAGTGTCTTGGTGTCTTTGAGATACAATAGTTTTAAAGGGCCTTTCTTTTGAGCAGTTGGTGGGAGAAGTCAGTTATGGGGAAAATAAATGAGTGGTTCAGCAGGCTATTCCAAATGCCTCCTTACAGCACACATGGCATGTGTCCTTTGGGTTATTCCTCCTCTTCATTTTTGTGACTGGCACTTTTTGTGATCACCGGCAATGGGAAGGGGAAAGGGGTCACCCGGACTTTGTAGTCAGTAGTGAGATACTGATTTTGGTGTGATGCCACCGGCCGCTCCAGCACGTGGCAGCTGCCTCCCGCAGAAGCTGCACGGGGCTTTCTGCTGCTGCTCAGCACGCCCCGCTCTACCTGGTGCCAAGGAAAAGCATATGGCCAGAGCTGCTCTGCCCACTCAGCAGTGCCCAGAACAAAAGCCTGGCTGTTACAAATCCTGCCCCAAAATACGTCTGGTTTAATATGTTTATAAACTTAGAAGAGAAGGGGGAAAAGCGTAGATGAGGTGTGTTCTCTTTGGTTTTCCTAATGAAATACAGCCAAAGCAGGGAACGCATCCTTTGTTTTCAACCTGACAGCCTCAGCGTGTGTTTGGCCAGATAACAAAATAACGAGGACGTGTGATGAGCGAGGTTTTCTCGATGCCATGGCAGCTGACAGAGGGCTCGTCCCCCCGGCGCTCCGCGAAAAATGATCCGTGCTTCCTCCAGACAATGCGGCCCTTGTGCGAAACAGCTGTCTCGAGGAGACGGCTCGCTGCTGTTTGACAGTAGCTTGTATGTTACAGAGATACGTTGGGTATTATCTAGCTGGGAATGAATCTACCAGATGGGATTGAATGTTTCTAGCTGGGAAATGGAGTCTGCTGCTGCGTATAAAAACAAGCTGTGGTTCAGTGGCTGCACGATGAAATGCCAATATATAGAGAAATGTGGCTCCTCTTCAGCCATGAATTATGTATTGTATAGTATATTCTGGTTTTATCTGAAATCGTTTTTGGATAGAGCCGTGGAGTGTGTAACAGGCAGGTGAACACCACTCACACTTCAAGCTAGGATGCTTGATATGGTTTCCACGTATTTTGCTGTTACCGGGACATTGGCTACAAACTCTAGGGCTCTCATATTCTTAGATATATGAATATATATTACATATATATATTTAAAATATTTATATATTTTAAAAGTATTCTTAAATATGTGAGTCTGAATCTCTTGTGACACATGATTGACACTTTGGATCAGGCTTCAAGTGCAATCAGTTGTTTACCTTCTTCTGTTTTATGTTACCTCTTGCTTCAAACTTGCAAAATTTCATCTAGTCAGAGCCTCATGACTGGTGGTGACTTTTGGCTCAGGACTCTGGAGTAACCATTTACACACAGGATTAGCAGCAACAGGCCTGGCTGACAGCACATTGATGTTAGTGAGCAGCCTCTAATCACTTTATTTCCCAGTGGCAGTAGACATGGGAACATACACCTATGGCCTCAGCCTGGCTTTTGCTGGATTTTGGCTGTTGTTTTATTTCACATGGAGCATTAGCCCTTCTGGAAGAACCAGAGGATTCGATTTCCTTCCTGCTTCAGAAATGTTTCTCTTTCACTGGGGTTGTAATGTGGCTTCAATGTGAAGATAAGCATCAGAAGCAAACAGTGGGCCTGATTCACCACAAGCCAGGTGTAATGTGGGTTTAGTGGCAAGATAAGTCAGGCCAATCAAGTAAAAACTAAAATAGAAAACCAAGACTCTGACAAGACATGTCATTGTAACTGTCTTGTGTGTATACTACACTCCTCTGGGCTAGTCTGTGAACAAAGGTTGACCTCAAATGTGCAATAACCTCGCAGCTCAGGACCAGAGACTCTGCAAATTCAGCCAGGTCTGGCAAATGATGCAATACTTGCACACTTTGTGCTGGTTTAGTGTGTTCTGATTGTTTCAAAAGAAAAAGAGTGAAGGCTAAACAAAAAAAAAGAAGAAAGTTAAGGAAAAGATACATTTTTTGTAATAGTTGTGCATGGCAAAAGAAATGGGGACCCATGATACCACTCTCAGTCACAAACAAGGAAAATCATTTGCCAGTCCTCTGCAGGGCTTCCCCAGGCTTCTTGGTCCCTGCCGCTTGGAGGAGTAAGGCAGCCTCATCCTGCAGTGGGCTGATTGCAGACTTACAAAGGGACAGTCACCAGACTGACATGTGGCCAGAGTCCTGCTGGAATCCCCCTGGCTACGTTCCTCTGGCCGTATGCCTGAAGCATCCTTTTCTTGTTCTGGTTTTCTTTTCTCCCAGAAGGGACTTCTCCGTACACAAGAGTTTCTCCAAGGAAAATCAGCTCCTGGCTGGAAGCCCTGCCAGTGTCCAAAGGCTAGCAAGGGAAAAAAGAGAAATCCACAAGCAAGGAAACAATCTAGTTAGGAAAAAAAACATGAAGTGTAGTAATAAATGCCAAGTAAGTCAGAGAACACATGGAAACTGCTTTACTCCCAGTGAACAGCATTTACTCATGCAGACAGCCCTATTAATTTCAATGAGATCACTCCTATAAGTATATATATGACTCAAAGCAAGGACTGCTCCTTCATACTTTGCTCCATTTGGCTTTTTTTTCCTTAATAGTCCAGCTTAAGACCTGAGCAGTAGTTTTAACTTTGAATTTCCTGGCTTTTGTCATGTTTGGCGTTATTTAAATGTAGGTCTGTTAACATGAATAGGCTAAAATGCTGGTCCATCCTGGCTTGGAAATGGATTGTGACAGCTCTATGGCAGGATTGCTTCATATGCATTGCGCCCAGCCAACATCTGCAACGCAAATGTCAGGCTGTGTCCCTGTAATTTCGGCTATTGTTCCTACCACTTGCTCCTGGGGCAATGAGCAAGTCGCCTGTTTTCTGTTCCCTAGCTTGGGCCCTGCTACCAATCAGCTGTTTGTACATGAAGGGCATTTGATCGTCACAGTCTTTAAGTGCCTCCTTCCTCACTTGTTAGACCTTGGAGCCTGTCAAAGTTGAAATGCAAAGAGACTGGTTGGTGTTTAGGGCCAAATAATGCTGCTGCTTCTCAAAATTTCCATGGCTTCTACGTGATAACTTTTCATTGCAGGTGATTTTTGTTCTGGTTTTCTTGTATTTTGATGTCCTTGTCACACAGACAGTCTCTTTCCAAGATGACAGTATCCCCATTTTTCACTTGTGTTTGCAATTCCTTTTTTGGGGTTTTTTGGTGGGGTTTTTTTTCATTTCTTTTCCCATGAAGACATGGAGGGGAGAGATACACAGAGCTTTACAATCCCAAAGTAGGTCCCATGCAGTTCTTATAATCACAAGAAACAAGAAGTTACTGCTTGTACAGTGCTAGTCTAAGTCTATATTTAAGAACATTTTAAAAGCAGAATGGGCTGGAGGGGGGGGGGTGGACACACAAGAAAATCCACTGGTATGTGTCTACCTTGGAATAACATTCTGTGTCCCCTGGTGAGGAGGCACTCCACAGTAGCTGAATTATATCAAACTATCTATATGAAATCAGTTTTTCTAGAATAGGCATGTCTGTCTCTTAAAAGTCATCACAGGAGAGAACTGGATATGCAAGGAAGAGAGGTCAAAGCAAGGAGGGGGATGAGGAAAAATTCAAACTATAAAAACAAAACACTGCAGTACCCACACTTCTCCCCCTGGGGAAGGGGTGACAGCAAAGCATATGATGGATGTTAATAATGTTGCTTAATGCGTTACTGGAAGGCATTCAGACCCAACAGCGCTGAGTGTGCTGTATAACCCTGTATGGAATAGAAAGCAGGCATGAATAACATTATATAGGTGTTTAAATCTGTTATGATTGTATCTTGATGGGTCGGTATTTTTTGTTGTTGCTTGGTTTTATACATTCTGTTTGCATCCTATTAACTGAACACATCAATTTGAATGTTTATATGTTTTTCTCCTGATTCTTTTCTGATGTGTTTTGACTGTTATCTCTGCAATTCCATTTATTTTCTTGGTACTTCAAACATCGCAGGCTTCTCACCTAAGAAAGTATCAGTCTATTTTCATTTTTAGTTTTTTTTACTATACCTTGGCCTTTCTCTTTGACATCCAGGGTTTTGACTGAGTAAGCAAAACAAGCACTCTGCCTTGAAACACCAAAGCAATGCGCATTTGGAAGCAAAACTTAAGCTATTGATAAGGCTTTGTGCCTTCTGGAGAGATTCCTTTCAGTCTTTTGCATGCTTTGTCTTTTTTTTTTTTTTTCCCTAACTTCCATGACAGAGTTGGTTATTGACGGGTTCCACATTAACAGACCACTTGCTTTTGAGGGGCGAGGAATCAGTGACACTTGACTAGATACAGCCGCAGCAACGGCAGAAGTGGCAACAATAGAGAACAGCATCAGCATGCATCCCACAGTCAGCTGGGATGATGGTTTTTAGGCAAATAGCCAGTCGCTAGGCAGCCAAGGACAAGGACTTCCTTTTCCCTCTGCTGAGATCTCTGAATTTTAAGCTCTTCTTCCCTCAAAGAAAGGGGCACATTCCCATCCATCACTGACAAGGTGTATTTACATTTCTTCATGCTTGGGATGTGATTTAGAGCTTGGGTGGTGCAGGTTTCCAGGAAGAGCTTCCCTCATCTTGGATTTTTGTCCCAAGAAGTTGAGAGACTGTTTTTTCTCTCCTGCTCAAGTCTTGAGAAGCGTCAGAGTGGCTGAGCTCCAGATGAGGCAGCTGTTCTGAAATCCACTCAGTGGGAAGAGTTTTCATAACAATGGGAACCACATGAAAGCTCCCGGAGTAGCTCCTCCCACTATTGAAAAGTCCTTTCAGTTGAGTGGTTTGCATATTGGGTTGCATAAATGACTAGACACACCAAGGGGTCCATTTTCAGCACTGCACGCATAGAATTAGACACGCAAGCCTTGCTAACAATAATGAGAGTTGTGTGCAAAACTCCCTGCGCAATATGCTGAAAATATTCTGCTTAGTGAATCTTCCAGCTCACGGCTATTTCCTGGCAGTGCTGAGCTGAGTGCTGGGAACAAAATGAAAGTCTGGGCTCTGTGTGTGTTCACAGAGCTCTCTCCTATAGTTTCTGGAAAGAAAATGTGTAAAGACTCCCTCTCCCATTTCCCCTTTCTATGTCTGAAGTATAAATGAACTCCGCATCCCACTTTTTCTTCAGCAGCCTTAACAAGCGAGCTTGAAGGCTGCTGAAAGAAAAGCTATATGCCTTGAAGGAGCAGAACACAGACTTCATCATATTTGTTACTGTGTGGCTACACAAGTGAATCCCTGGGAGAATGCATGGCAGCATTCTGGGCACAAGCCACAGATACACACTGTAGCCTGTCAGAGGACCCTGAGGCCCTAAAAAAGTTGTCAGAAGGGGCTATAGTGAAGTTGTATTTATTTCTTTGTTTATCTGTTTATTGATTTTTCATTGTGGTAAGTGAAAATACTTAGCGGTATTTTCCCAGTGGAGCTCTGCTACTGTTGTGTGAGGTTTTACACAAAAAGCGACTGCCCAAGGGGTGGTACAGAGGATGGCAGCTTAGGACTATTGTCTCTTCTAGGCTCTGCCAACAATTCACTCACCCTGAGCCGGCCACTTCATCTCTTTGGTTTTCCTGCTTCTCCCTTGCCTGCCTTATCTATCCAGAGTGTAAATTTGTCATAGAAAAGTTGCTGTGTTTATTTGAGGGCTAGAACAATGCAAATACCCATGAATGGAAGTGCTAGTGAAAATTGTAACACAGTGGCTGCCATTCATGCTTTTTATTAATGAAGTGTTAAAATTTTTAACGAATTTAAGTTAGTTTTTAAGCCAATATTTAACAAGAGAATTGGGGGATAATTAGTTGTTTCAGCCAAAAAGGGAAAATTAATGCTTGAGCCAGATACATCCACAGTGCCAACCTGTTTATTTAAAGACTGTGCATATAGCAGAGTTGTTGGGTTCTTTTTCCTGAGCAGAAAGTCTCAAACAAACTGGTAGCTGCTTTCTTACTCACAGTATCAATTTTCTTTCAAGCAGCAGTCCCCAAAATCACACTCTCTTCTTTAGATTCACTGTCCTAATACCAGTTGTCTGTCTTTCTGCTCTGTTTCTGCTTTGCTTGCTTCTTTTATCACAAATACACACAAATGTACACACACACATACTCCCCCTGGACCAGAACTCAGCAAAGCCCTAGGGAAATGCAGGTCTCTGAATGCACCAGTTTTGCCTCTTGGTTTTAGTAGTATATTCCCAACTACCTCTTGCAGCAGTAAACCCCCACCATTTCAGTGAGGTTGAATGCAATCAAAACAGTATGAGCTCCTGTTTTATTCAGAGGTATTCACTATGGGCTGTCTTCTGGTTCACTGCAGTCCTTCACAGCATGCAGTCAGTCCAAAGACACCATAAGTACCCAGCTGTCTGTACAAAGGAGTCCCCAGACAGCACTGGAGCTGGGCTAGGACTCTTGGACATCTCCTTCCAGGTCACCAGCAAGGACAAGATGCCAGGATGTGATTGCTCCCTGAAGTATGCCTCAGTATCTTCATTCAAAGGCAGAAGCCGCCCCAAGATTATGCTCACTGGAAAATACTCAGAGGGTGCAATTGAGATTCATTGGCACGCATTAAAATCACCATTCCCTTTCTGGGGCTCTGATTGAACAACACTCAGCTAAACCTGAAAACAAGGCTCTGAGTTGCTAAGCAAGGTGGCAGAAATGCTGGTAGACGCAGCGTAGAAGGCATCATGGGGATCGAAAGCCATGTGTCCTTGTGCCAGGGGGCTGGCTTGTATTCAAAGCCTGAGCCTGGATCACTGTGATGGTGAGAGGTGTCATTTCTGGTGAGCTTTCTATGCAGGTTGCAAAAGCTTTTAGTTAGCCACATTTATACTGCCATGGAAGTGCTCTTTGGTGGTTATAGCTGGTCTCATGGGAGGAATGAGTAAGATGCAGCAGCAGATTAGTATTTTTGCCTACTGCAGATTTGGCCTTAGATTTATCAGCTTCTTTCTAATCCATGAATAAGAGATAACATACTTTCTGAAAGCCAGAAATGACTACGACTACTGTGCAGCTTTCTCCTCTCTTTTTATAGGCTTTCAGTCGCCTGCCACACAGAAAGCGTCGTGACTTACATTTCTTCTCCTCTCAGTTCTAGGGAAAATTCGAACTGCAGTGGGCAGTGCCCAGCTTCTCATGGCCCAGAAATTTTACCAGTTCAGAGAACTTTGCGAAGAAAACCTGGTATGTAAGTTTTCTGCTAGACACTGTTGTGTGCCCTTAACTAACCCTGTGAACAGTAATGCCTAGACTAGACAGATTTTCTGATTAATATGGTAGTTTTTCTTGTAAAGGCTTTGATATGAATTTGGGAGTATGTGAAACTTAGCAGTGTCAGCATGAGCTTCACAATGGCTTCAGAGCTGTAAGATAGCAACAAGCAAAAAGCTTTGGGTGAAATAATGCTCAGGCTCTGCTACTGACTTCAGAAGAGTAAGAACCTGTCCCTTGCTCTCTGAGTTCAGTTTGCATGAGCACAGAGATGTTTGGGTAAAAGAACTTAAAGTCTTTCAAGGTGGTACATATGCACAGGTATCAGTCTTTTTTACAAGTGTGAACATGGCAGGGAACCCTTCCTCACGAAAGTGAAGACGAGGCTGGTGATTCATTTCACTGGGGTTAGGATACAACCAGTTCTGCCCAGGAACATCTCTAGGCAGATCCTCCCACAGGAGACCCACCACGTGCCCTTTCCCCATGGTCCACAGGGGGTAACCACTGCCTTCAGTGAGTGGGGATTTGTGGGGGCACAGCAGCTCAACACTCAGCCAGATTCCTTGAAAAACCCCTGCCAGTAAGTAGTGCTCCATTTTGCTTCTCTCCCTGTGTCTCACCGATTGCTTGGATCTGCTGAAACTGCTTTGCTAGCAAGATTCCTGACCATTAATGCTTTACATTAAGGCGTACTAAAGCCAATGTGTTTTTCTTTCTTCTATTGCACAGAATCCTAATGCACATCCACGGCCGACCTCCCAGGATTTAGCAGGGTTTTGGGATATGCTGCAGTTGTCCATAGAAAATATTAGTATGAAATTTGATGAACTTCATCAGTTAAAGGCCAATAATTGGAAACAGATGGATCCTCATGACAAGAAGGTAGAACATTGTAGATTTTGTATGCTTCATTTAAAACCCTGCACAAATACTGGACAGATTAAATAGGCCTCTGTGTTACAGCGTTGACGTTTAAAATGTGAAATGAAGCTCATATCAAATTAATTTCATTGTATTAACAATGTTTACATAATAATCATCTGGGATATTATCTGTAATATGTTTCAGGCATATTTTTAAACCAAATCTGTCTTTGTGAATCGGATAATGGGAATGTGGTACTTTGTTAAGCTTTACATTTAATCATATTAGACGATCAATCGTTGGAAGGAACTGCCTTATATATTGATTCTTAAAATTAAATAAATCACATTTACGGTTCATATTATTGCATATAGCAAGAGTTCTAGGTTGTGTTACTGAAAAAAATAGGAAACCACTGTAACCATCACTGACTTTGGTAACCAGACAAAGCAATATCAAAAATATGCCTTCCAAAATGTCACATGAAAGAACTACTTTTTTTTTTTTTTGTCCATTTGTTTCATTTTTTAATGTGTTTTGGTTTTGGTTTTGGTTTTTTTAATGAGTGATTTCATAAACAGGTTCACTTTGCTGGTAGTGTTGTTTACCCAAAGCAGCATAAAAATCATTTGGAGTTTTGGTCTTCTTTTATTTTTTTTAAATGTAGTTGTCTTTTGTCACCATGAAAAACTACCATCTCCAACTGTGAGCCACATTTCACTTTCCATTCTCATTTGGCACGATTGCCTTATTTTTCCTCTCACTATCTGCATCAAGACAAACAGCACTTGGGTGAGCCAAAATACACAAATGTTTCCAAAAAAATCCTTAAAAGCCAGACCCATTCCTAGAGGAATCAACAGCCTAATGTCACGCTCCTATAGGTATGTAATTTGATGGCTGAATTTCCACCACGGGTGCTCTGATAGGAGTGAATACAGCCAACAGGTAGGGTCACCAGAAGGAGGGGGAACATGATGTACAGACACAGTGGCTCAGACAGGAGTCTGGGCTGCCCCAACTGATGATGATCAGCTGGCTGCTGATGACCGAAGTCGTGTTTTCTTTTGGACAAATAACCGTAATAATATCAAACCCCATTAATCTTGCAGCGGGAAGCTTGCAAAGGCAGTGCTGGTAGCACTCTCCCTCCTCCTCCAATCAAGACTAAATACTCATTCCTGACTTAGGAGTGCCATGTTCACACCATTTGTGCACACCTAGTGTGTTTTGTAGGGGAATGAATGGAAATGTGTTTTCCTAGCCCAAGGTACTTGAAGGCAAGTCGTTCTCTTATCTTCTTTTTGGGGTTTTTTTTCCAGTTTCTATCAAAAAAAGGAAGTTAAAACCGTCAGACATGCATGCACAGAAATGCTGGTATCTGGTCTTTCATTAGCTTTTACAGTAAAGCGGGTAGGCTGAGTGTTTGCAATTGCAGTGAGAAATGAGAGCTTTCCTTAAAAAAAGAAAAAAAGTGCCTTTTATTTGCTTCTGAAAAAAACACTTCAAAGAGCTTCCAACAAAAAGAAGACTATAATGGGTTAAAGGAAGTTAAGTAGTGCTGAAGAAAGGGATCTACAGTAGGAAGGTGAAGATTTTAATGAATTGCACTGTGTTCCTGTTTCAACACCATTTGTCTGTGATTTTTATATGAAACAGATCATCTATCTTAAAAAGGTAAAAAAAAGAAAGAAGAAAACACTTTCTGTGGAATTGATATTTGCAGTTGCCTTTGGCCTTTGCCACTGGTCCCTTTTTAAGCAGCATAGATTAATCCTTGGATGGAGAGAAAAAGCGAAGTATGAATAAGTGTAACTAAGCACCTTTATATTTCGAGCCATGGAAGCTGTGAGCAGCATGAGAGAAAACGAAAGGGCAGAATGGGACCTTTGTAGTGCAATAAAATCCCTTCGCTCAGAGACCATGTTCACAGTTGGAAGGGGATGTAACTTAAAAGACAATCTAATTAACTTGACAAAGTCTTTGTGGCCGCCTGAAATTCAGACCTGAATACACTTTTCTTTTTTGGGAGAGATCCTTCTCTGAGGGGGGTTTTTTGTTGGGTTTGTGTGTGTGTGTGTACATGCACCAGGATACGCATAAAAGTCCTCCTTGTTGATCGCATATCTGGAGCTAGCTGCCACCGTGATGATTAATGCATGTTCTCTTAATGGGTCTTAAGCTTTTCCTACCAGGTTTTTTTTTCTGTTTCTATCTAACTGTAGCTTGTCATGCCTATTTAGCAGGAGGCTAGAGTTTATGAGCTTGCACAGTGAGCCCCAAAGTGCGGTATTTTTGAGAAGTCATGAAGCCACTACAACATATATACATAAATATATGGTGTTTCTTAACAGCACTTACTCCGATGCACCAGCCGCAGGCAGCTAGTTCCCGTCTCCATTTGGGAACGCCAAAGCCACGGTATCTCCGTGTTGCAAGAGTGCCTGGTGTGTTATGCACGTATAGAAGAGGGTGGCTCAGGAGCCGGGGCTCTCCAGAGCTTCTCTGCTGAGAGTGGCACTCGGTCCCCAGCCGCTCACGACTGTGCTGGTGGCGGGAGGCCGCGTCTGATGCTCTCCTTTCTAGCACCAGGAGGAGACGCCTGGATCCCCCCTGCCCCGGGGAACCGCACTAAGCGGTTAGCGGTGGGGGCCTCGGCCCCGAGGAGAAGTATCCCTTTGCCCTTGCCCTGTGTTTATGAAACCTTGAGCACAAAAGCCAGTTCACTGAAGACAGAAAGGCAGATAAGAGCTAACAAACCTTAGGTAAAATGTGTGTTCTAACTACTGACGTATCCTAGTTTTTCCCGCCTTTCCCTGAGAAGCTGTATAATGCCATTAACCTTCTGCTTTGATCAGGAGAGAAGGGTACCTCCTCCAGTGCCAAAGAAGCCATCGAAAGGTCAGGTGCCACTCATACGAGAACGCTCTCTGGAAAGCTCGCAGCGTCAAGAGGCCCGGAAACGGCTGATGGCTGCCAAGCGCGCTGCATCGGTCCGCCAGAACTCAGCTACCGAGAGCGCCGAAAGCATTGAGATATACATCCCCGAAGCCCAGACCAGGCTATGAAGGGATCCAACCGGGAGGACTCTCTCTGGCAAGACAAGCCTCATGTATAATCTGCCCCTCTAGGCTCCTGCTCAAGGTCACCACAAAGTATTTGTACCTCCTCTTCCTCCTCTCTCTCTTGCTCTCTGCCCCTTCCTCTCCCCCTCCCCTCTCTCTATACGCAGCCGCCCCGATGCTCCCAGTGAACTCCACTGCCGTGGCGTAGTTGTCGGTCCTCCGAGAGATGTCCTCTAATCACCCTTGCTTTCTGAAGGTTCGCCCATGCCATCACAATGCTTTGTCACATGTACTGATGCTGCCACTTTGCCTCATGTAAACGAGTACGATCCGTCATTATTTTTTAGTTTCTGTTTGAAACAAATAAACGCAGCGCTCAGACTTCCACACACCCGCAACCTGTACAGTAGATGCTCCGTTTAACTTAACTCATGATCTTTAGTTGACCTAAAGCTAGTCTGTTACCCAGTGTACAGCAATATCAAACTGTAGGGGACTTTGGAAATTTCAGTCATGCAGGGTGATCCTTTCGGACTCTGCCGTCTTCCTCACAAAAGATGAAAGGAACTAAGACTCGGATTCCCTTCTTTTTATTACTGTTTTTTTTAAAGCAGATGGCGCACTTTAAACCTCCGAATCACACCTTCTCACCTGAATTTAAGGAGTCACATATGGGGAGGGGGCTAGGGTGGGCATAGGGAAGTGGGGGAGAAAATAAAACACAGCTCTGCAAGGTGAAAAAGTGGAAGTATATCCCGCAGGTGAGATGGCGAGGGATAGAAAAGTTCCTGTGGAAAGATACCTGCACACCCGCAGCTGCACAAACTGCCTCATTTTTATTTCATCAATCACTACTTAAACATTTCAATCAGCAGAAGATTGTAAATTCGATCTTCCAGGGAAATAATCTATTTTGAAAGGCAATAAAAGAGTGAAAAGGAAGGAGATAAGAAGCAATGACAGTTGAAGAGATAATATAAAAGAAGGATTTTCTTGTCCAAGTATTAAGAATTTTTAAAATTGTACTGTATTGTCAACTCCTCTTGTATTGTATTGTATGGATTATATTGGTTAAAAAAAAAAAAAAAAAAAAAAAAGAAAAGAAAAAGAAAAAAAGAAGTTTGGTTTTGTTGATGTCTTAATCTCGGTGGGACCATTAGATCTCACACGTCCACGCAGCCACACACGGACACCTGTAGGCGAATTGCTGTACATGGAGCCTCTGATGCTTTTTCAGACCAGGCTTGCTTTGCTCTATCCACAGCCAGTTGTATGCTACAGTTCAGGCCGCTTATCATGAAACAGTCCATATCTAGGAGTAAATTTCTCACTCAGCCTCCTCTTAGCAGTATAAAATACCCACTTGAACGAGAACAATAAAATATTTTTCACAAGTTATGGGATCAATATGAACTTAATTCTTTTCACAACAAGCCTTCCTCCCAACGGCTTCTGCCATTGTTTTGCAATCATGAAAAATATGCATCCCAAGTAGCTCATTAATAGTGGGGGTAACTGGCAGACAATAGGGCTGGAGAGGAGCCTGAGAGGTCAGCCCCTGCATGTCTGCACCCCCAGTCACCCTGGCTGAGGCAGGAGCTTGTCCTCCAGCTCCTCTGATCTGGAGCAGTGCTGACCATGACGCTACCAGGATCTCTTGTGCCAACATTAGGAAAGCTACGTCAGGCATGTTGCTGAAAGCAAGTTGTGTGCGTGCATGTGAGTGTGAATTTTGAGTGTGTGTGCGCATGTGTGCCTAGCTGGCACGTGCTTCTGAAAGCAGAATTACTGTGATCCGGTTCGGATGACGGGGCTGGTCCAGGGCAGAGGAACACTGTGTGGCCCCTGGTGTTGTCTGCAGCCCCATGGTGATGCTTTTTGGACCCTCCACTGGTCCCTGTGAGCTTTTTGCCCCAGCTGCCAGGGCAGGGCTACATGGGAGAAGAAGGCAGGCTGCTTTCCATTCCTGATGGGAACAGGCAAAGGGACAAGCTCCCATGGAGGGGCACAGGGTGCCAGCGCTGTCTGTCTGTGCCCATAACTGTTAAACTTGTACAGATGATCCGACCCATGAAAAATCCCACTGCACGGGGTGGTGTAATTCTGCAGCTTGCACTTAAAAAGCATTCAAAATCATCATCAAAAACTTAAGGTCTTGCTAAAACTATCCATCTAGATCATGGCAGACAGCTTCTTTTCCTACGACATCATAGCCAGGTGCTAATTTAATTTTATTCAAGAAAATAAGAGAGGTTCTGGCACCAAGTATTTTCATGAGAGCATACTAAAACCACTAGAGAATTTGCTACCTCTCAAAGCCATTGATATCTGAGCTATGTCTTTATAAACAGGGCACAAATATTTACTGCTGTGGTTTACAAGATAAGGGCTAATAATTTAATATATAAATGACTTTTAACTAGAGTAATCAGAAATCCAGTGTAACCCTAGAGTGCTTTGTGTTACAGGAGCTTCAAATGGTTTCACCCTCTAGGTGTTTGAATAGCAGTGTATTTGCTAGTTTTGAAACACTGCGTTTAACTTTTAGCAGCAATGAAACATCACCGTGTTTGCAGTACGTAATAGTGCCAACTGCCACTTTTGAGCATATATAGTCATAGGAAGTATTAACTATTTGGAACTCATTTGTACTGAAATATTCAAAGCAGTATCCAGGTGAGAGTCCACATTCACAACTGTGTTGCAGACTTAACTTAGTTTTGTGAACGTTTTATGAAAGATGAGTTAAGACTTTGGTTGACAAGTGGCTACAGAAATCTATATCCAGCAAGTTCCCACCTAAAAATACAGAAAAGCGAAGACTGTCTAGTCCTGTACATTACAAATTACTGCATTTGTATGTCACAGAATATTTTTCATATCTAACTGAAATGAATTTATTCTTAGCAGGATGCCTGTTAGTTCATTTGGCACCGGAGAGGTTATTATAATGTTTGCTTAGTTTTTTAGCAAAATATTAGAAGTAGAGCCAAGACCAGAAAGTATAAAATAGAATAATTCTGCCCCTAGAATGCCACTAGTTAACCACTTGACTCATTTACTGACTTTAATGCTAGTATATTTGTTCTATCATCTGGTTTAGTATAATTTGTAACTGTTTTTAGTCTAACCTGCCCAGTGTATATTAAAAACGCCTATATTCTGTTTCACTTTGGGACTAAACTATTGCTTTTTTTTTTTTTTTTCTTGAGGGAAATTTTAGAAAAGGTTGTTTTTGTCTCCTGCTTCAAAAGTTTAAAAAGAAAAAAAAAAGTATTTATTATATTTTTTGCAGATGTTTCCATAAAATTCTCATAATCTTTTTGTAAAGAAAGATGAAGAAATGGATTAAAGATTTTTAATATTTGAAAAGGTAAATAGAAATAATTTATTTGTAATATATTTCAGTTTATTTATTGGTGTTCCCTTAATGCTTTTATGTGCACTATCACTTTAATTTAAACTGTATCTTTGTGAATTTATTGGGGTTTTTGTTTGTTTGGGGTTTTTTTTAAGGAAAATGGTCAAATGCATATTTTAAGTAACTGGAATGTATATCACTGACCTACCTGCATTCCCAAATGTGATTTTAAAAATGTTTTTGATTTGAAACAAAAGACACAAATGTGAAAGCCTTTAGAGAGAGGAGAGTGTTTTTATGGCTTAATGATTTGGGTTTCCATAGGATTATCTATCTGGTTTGTGTGTGGACAGGAAAATGTAAATAGATGAATGTTTCCCATAATGTAAAAAGAGCAAATTAATAAAATAATTAATGCACTGCTTGTAAGAGCTGTGGGTTTTCAATGCAAAATCGCTCTCTCAGAACTGCCAAGGCGTTCCATTTGATGTGGTCAAGGATAAAAGCACGACAAGCAGAATGTTTCTCTTAAGCATCTATTGCTTAAGACCCATCCTGCAAAGTCTCATGCACAGTGTCCCACTGTGCACACTGGAAGTGCTCATCTGCACAGAGTTACCCACAGGTGTAAATATTGTCATGATCAAGGCCTTGAGCCTTAGCAAAATCTTCAAAGCCGCTTCTGCATGGAGCCTGTCCAAACCCTGCTGAAGATGACAGGAGTTACATTGGTGATTTCAAAAGGAGCAGCAAGAAACCCCAACCTGTTTCTTTTTCCCCTCACTGGTCCCCTTCATCTCACGCTGATCTCCAGTGATGGATGAAACATGGGGGGACAAAAAGATCCCTGGCAGAGAATCCACTTGGAATCCTGCTTTCTGACAGGGTTTTTCATAGTATGTGAAATAAAGACAGTCACTAAATACCATAGAAATACATCCTGGATGATGTTGCTCATAGAGTGTTTAAACAAGTTCTGATTCAGTCTGTAGAGCCTAATAGTTATATCAATAGCATGCCAATGCTGCACCACATACTGTCAGCCCATGCTTTGACCCTCAGCACAGGAAGATCAGAAGGATTTGCACCAGGGATTTATAAGCAGGGAAACTTCTGCTTACAAGTATATTTACCACCAAGATGAAGGTATTTCTCCTCGTCTGCTGGAATTTGTTCTCGTTGGTCACTGATAAACTGAGGCACCAGGGATGGAAAAACAAAAGTACATTTTACTATTTAAAAACCTTTCTGAGGAGGTTGGTATCTTTTCCTAATGAGAATGGAGCAGAAGGCATAAAGTAACAGATATGTTTCAAGCTGCTGTCTGGCAGAATGAAGAAATCCAAACCACGGCTCATAGTCCTGCCTTTCATGCATGCTTAAGGAAAACTTTATCCCTATTTATTCTCAGTATTCCCTTCCAGATCAAATCATGAGCCTTCCCCACAAGCATAGCTTGTTGTCAGTTTGTTTGGCAAAGTCTCTTATCTCCTGCTAGACTTTTTTTTTTTTTTTTTGCAACACACAATAGGCAAATAATACATTTTAACCTTCATTTTGGGGCATGCTTGTGTATCAGACCTGTTGAGATTTGGTGTTGACTTTGAGTTGATAGTTTTGATAGCAGTTAATAATATAAATATTGGCTGCTCTGCTGCTGTTGGCATTTGTCATTGTAGTCTTAGGTTTATCCATGACTGGGAGTGCAGTCAGCACATGAAGTTCTCCTTTCCCATTATGCGTCAACCAATGGGCTTGGGTCAGCCCCGCCAGCCTGTGATGCACAGGATGGCTTGTGTTGGGCAAACCTGAGACCAGCACCCACACTTGGAACATACTCATCCCCTTTCCCTTTAGACTGATGCTATGCCAGCAACCTAAGAACACTTGCTCTCCTGCCATGGCAAGCTCATTCACAACCATCTTCCCCATGCTTTTGTACAAAGTGGGGAAGTTTTTACATCCTGTCTTCTGTGCTGCTGCTCAGCTGCTGTTGTGGCAGGAGAAGGTAGCTGCTATCACTTGATTCATCGGGATGCGTTTGCATGTCATCCACAAAACATGACGTGACTGGCTTTTCCAGCCAGCGGTCAGGCTTTCCCACGCTTGGGTCCCATTGGCGGGTAGCACCCTTTTCAGTAGCGCGGGCAAATACAGCTCTGTGACTCACACGCCCGATCTGCAGCAAGACAAAGGGATGAGGAAAGAAAAAGGGCTTCCTGGTAATTGTGCTTTTCATGGTTCTCTTCGCTGATGCGGTAATAACATAATCACAGAAATTAGAGACAGAAAAGCTCTGCTGGGGCATTGTGTTAACACTCTGCCAGTTCCAGATTGCGATCTACCGAGCTGTGGCAGGTAAGTCATCACCTTCCCGGTTGTGCTCCACCCAGGGGGAAAAAAAAACAACACATGAAAGGAGAAAATAAAGAGATATATTAAAAACCAAACTGAGCTGTGACATTGCCACCACCTATTATGGGTGACTCCCGGTGCAGAGGCCTTCATCACAGCAACTCTGCACTGAACAATTTTTGGGGCAGAGTGCAGGGCTTTTCCTCATTTTTAGCCAAGTGGAATGGAAGCAATTATGGATTTTGCCAGCTCCATTCAAAGAGGAGAACTACTGGAGCAGTGCAGAAACCCTAGAGAAGGCAACCACTGCCCGGCCCCTGAGCTGCACTGACGACGACGCTCTGCCACGTTTCAAAGCTGTCAAAAGGTTTGGGGAAAGGGAGAGGCCTTGCCTGGAGTTAAAGAAAAGCAGTAGAACAGAGCATGGTGGATATTTTATGTGTATGAAATGCCTTACTTACCAAGGTAAGATAAGTCACTTGTGTAAACAAACATATGCTGAAATAATCGTTTTGGTCTGCAGATGGTAACCAGGACTAGGGATCCGAGATGTTGAATGGCAAAAGTAACCCCTTCCAATGTAACTAATCTATTTCTCCAGTGGGCCTGTCCAACCTATCACTTATCCCTGGCTTTTAACTAGAGAATTATCAAAGTCATGTCCTTAAGCTCGTACGGCTTATTTTTCCCTATTGTACTGGTTATCGGTGCTCAGAATTGCAATCTGGAATCACTTTGTAAGCGTACGTTCAAGACTGGATTGCTGCAGTCCTTGAACTAGAACTGTGATTGCCCCTGCTTTTGCTGTGCATGCTCCACAAAGTATGTAACACTGAAATGTTAATGCACTGCATGAGTTGGGTTATGTTATTTGCCATCTTACAGCACATTCTTTTTTCTGGGTTGTTTTGAATAAGTGTTTGTAATAGTAACTCACTGCTCACCAGTTGCTTTGTCAGTCTTGGGAAGAAAACTTTCCTACCCCCTGAAAAAAAAATAACTACTGAACTTCTTCAATTTCTAGATAGTTCTGGCAAATCATGGCTAGCTTAGGTATAAAGGGAAGGAAATGGAGATAACTGATGCACTTAAATATGTATCATTCCTCATGCCTCCACTCAATAATTGACAACAAAAGGGAAAAAGTTGGTTATCAGTCAGGCAGTTCACAGATGATGTACTACAACTGCAATGCATTTTACCACGCTGTGGTACCAGGCCAAAATGGAGAGCATGGGCCTTGGTACCAACAGCCAAATCAGGGAGTGCTATGAGCAGCCCTAGGGAAGGAGAAAAGCAGGAGGAAGGAGAAGGACTTGGCAGAAGAGCCTGGATACCACCAAGTTCATCCGTGACCAAAGTGTTTGCCGTCCCAATCTGGAGCAACAGCTGAAGGGGAAAATTCCTTCCCATCTTGGAGTGATGTTTCATTAAATATCCGACATCCCTTCCCAGTGTATCAGCACCACCACAACCACAATTTCCACAGTGCTATTTGCAAGCCCCAGATGTGGCAGGGCAGAATCATGCTCTCAAGGAGACCCTGAGTGCCCAGATGAGGGCAGGGGAGATGCAAGTCCCTGAGCAACTTTGAGGCTTCCATGGGGCAGGGCTGTCACAGGCTACAGAAATGATGCCAACTCTAGAGGAACATGGCATGGACTTGACACAAATAACATAACCCAAAAGTAATCCAGGTCAGTTCACGGCTGTTACTTCCATGAAGTAACCTTTCATGAGTTTGAAAGAGTGAGTCTTGTTTTCATCTCAGTAGCAACTGTTTTAATACAGCATAAACACCAGTGTTGGATTTTTAGTGAGGTTACACATTTGGATTTGCAGTGTTGGGAGAGAAAGGAGACTTCACCCCAGGCTAATTGCCAGTTGTGACATTTAGTGAAGGCATAAAGACAAACCTTTAGCAACTTCAACAGAAACACGCCCATTTGCCAATCTCTGAGTGAACCCAGAAGAGCTATGCCTGAAACACCTGAATTTTAACCCATGATCCTGTGAAAGAGGATCCTATGACCTTTCTCACTGTCACTGCATAGTAAATACTGCTGTGATTTTAAACCACTTAAAAAATGGCGACTTACATCAGTGAAGATGTATGACTACATATAACAACATCTTTGATAAACAGATAGCGTGTATCAATCTGAGAGACTCTATGAATTACTCTTTTGTAATGCTAACCTAACTGGCAACGAGAGGTTTCCTTTTGTTTACATCTTTCCTGGCAATAGCATCATGACAACTGTAGCCTGTCTGCAAGAATGTACATGGACCTGGGAACCCAGCCATACGTTAGCAAACCGTGGTGTACTCCACACATTTCTTGTCCTTTGCTTAATAGCCCTAGCCCTGTGCTTATACAAACAGGAAAGAAGTTACCTGTGTAACTGCAACTTGTGTTACTGCATTCATTGCGATGATTCATGTTGATCAGCTTCTCCCAGGCAATGCTGAGATCTCAGATAGGAAGCAGACAACCCTCCATCGTTGTCCTCTTTAAGCTGAAAAATTTCTTCATAGAAGGTGGGGAATAAAATCAGAAAACGAAGCCAAAACAAAGAAAACCTGTTGAAGCATGCAGAGTTTGTCACTGAAGTGTAATACAAGCAGGTTTTGTTTGTCGACAGTTGCATGAGCAAATATAACAATATTCTGAAATGATTTTTGACTGGAAGTGTTTTCATGTCAAGTAGCACATGTGAACTTAACGCTAAAGGCACAAGGCCTTCCCAAATGTCAAGTGAGTGCAATGCCACATGCGTTAGTTGTAGCCACCGCTGCCAGAGTTTGTCTGCTGAGATGCTGCTGTCTGGGAACCTTTCCTTGTGGCAGTTCCCTCATTCACACGGTAAGAGAACATTGTGCTATAGGAGCCAAGTGTTCTCTGCTTTACCTTGCACTGATGCCAAGTCAGAAATCCCACCAGAGCAAGGTGAATGAATCCCCTTAAACACCAATAATTACACTGAAACACCAATAATTACACCCACCTGGGACAGAGGTTTAGCATTCAACTCATCTGGTCTTTGTTCAATTTTCTTTACACCTTAGAGCTCTCTCTCTCTGATTTTTCAGTAGACAACATGAAACTCTGCTCTCACACCTCAGGAGCCAGTGTATTATATTTGCTCTGGGCTTTCAGCATTATAACTGGGAGCTGAAGCTGGATCCACTTTTTTATTCCTCTCCCAAAAGGTCAAGGAAACATGAAACTGCAAAAGCCTAATTCTTTTCTGTGTCACATTTGTATAAGCAAAGAAGGGAACATGGCAATGGTATTTTTAATGCTTCTCCCTCCCCACCACACACATACCTTTTCAATCCACAGTCCTTGGCACATCTGGTGACAGCTCACACAGTAACACACTTACTCTCACATCGCCCCTTCTAAGAAGTGGCTTCTGATTAATATTGGCAGCACCAGAAAGGGTCCCAGCCACTGCAACACATGTGATAAGCAGGGGGCAGAGGGGGAGGCCATACTGCAACACTTGGCCTCATCATGGGTTTTCTGGTTCCGCTGCTTCATGGTCACAACCCACCGTACTGGGCACACACATGCACAGTTATTGTTAGATTGTACATATTGTAAGACGGGTTTCAGCGTGATTTAATAGTCCTATTTGCGTGACTCTAACACTCCCACTAGAGAATCTGAGCTGGGCTGGGCTGAACATTGTGCAAATATTGATGGTTTGTCTTGCAGTGTTTACAGTTCATGAAGGAGCCTGCACCAGAGCTCTCTGCTACGTCTTTGCTATTTGTCTTTGGAAATGAATTGTGTGATTTAGAACATCATAAATGAGCATGTCCTTTCTCTTGCCACTACTAGGAGAGCAATTACTTTACAAAGAGAGCTGTGAAGGCAAAGTCCCAGAGCTAAAGACTTTATCATCCTCCCAAAATCCAGTACTTTTTTTTGCAGCCGTAATATACTACAATGAAATATAATCTCATGGTTCCCAAACTCTTGCCAGGCAATGATTCAGCATCAGCAGGGCAAGGCATTGTTTTGCTGCTCCTAAACTGGGACATGTTGTCAGGTAAACTTACCTAATGGAAAAGGCTGTTCCCAAAGCCACCACACTGATAAGACAGGGATATGCGGCAGCAGTTGTGGAGAAACCCGCAGCAGGAATCAGGTAAGTTAACATTACACATGTATATAGTACGAGCAGATGCTGTAGGAATGGCTTCTGGCCTCACACCAAGTGTGCAAGGTGGCTGCAAGCACCTTGCTGAAGGTGCTGGTGTTTGGAAAGAAAATGACAGTTTCCACACTGCCTGCTTCACCACCAGCACACAGCTTGGCTGCACCATTCTTCATGTCAGGATAAAACCTATGCAAGGGAGTCAGAAGCTGCACTGCCCCTCAGAGTAGGGCTGGGCACCAGCACCATACACCATCCATCATAACCCCTTCAGAGTTCAAAGGCAAGGTTGCAAAAGACTTGTCATTTCTCAGGGAGCTCTGAGGATTTATGTACTGTCACCTACCTGCACACTGGGAGGTGTTTACCAGTCTCCTGTGTCAGCTGAGCTCATAGAGCAGTAACGTGATTACAACACTTGTGTGCTCAGAAATGCTTTCTGGCTCCTCATGTCTCCTCACCTGATCTCCAGGATAGCTCACCAGTGTTAGAAAAAAAACCAACATCAGAACACCACCCAGGTCCCAATCATCTGAGGTGTGGGCCCTGAAGCATCCCTATCGTTCCCCTTTTTCCATGCCACTGCAGCCTGTCTTAGAATCATAGAATGGTTTGGGCTGGAAAGGACCTTAAAGATTATTTCATTCCAACTCCCCACCTTCCTCTAGACCAGGTTGCTCAAAGCCCTATCCAACCTGGCATTGAACATTGCCAGGGATGGTATTTGTTCTTCCAATACCCTTAACTCAGCTGAGGTCAGAGGGAAGCTTATAGTCAGGGGTTTCACCCACAGGCAGGTTATACATGCAAACATGGGAATGCACGTGGAAGGATGGCCTCACACCACCACCACTGCATTGCTTACCAAGGCACTTCAACAAGAGCCAGAAACTGAAATTTAAGCTCTCGGCCTCTCCTTCTTCCCCGCATGGGGAAGCTCGTACTTTTTTATTGCTGCCCCACTGCCCTACACACAAAGGCTCGGGGCCACCGCCCCGCTTCTGTCCATGCTGTGCAAACACTGCTGCACCCTTTCTCTGCACAGACTGGTGATAGTGCAGCCCTCATTCTCCGCTCCCAGAACCGATGGCATGGGCACCGAGCGGCAACTACAGACAGTGTCCCAAGGTCTGGTTAATGTTTCAGCACTTGCCCATCACACGTTGCACTTTGAGCTGTATATAGCACATTACTGGCAATCCTGGAGTTTATAGGTTTCATTCAAACGACCAGGTGGGTGCCTTCTCTTTTTAAAGAGATTTCTGACACTAGAAATCACATGTCATGTCAAAGCACCCGCTCTCCACCCACACTGATGAAAAACCAGAAAGCATTCTAACATCAGCGTAGCCTTGATTTGCACAGATTCTGGAGGGTTTTGCATGTGAGAAAAGGCTGCAACATCACTAGATGGCCTGTGAACAGCCGACAGGACAAAGTTCTTGTTTCCTTTGTAGTGAAAAAGTTCAGGGCCGGATTTTGATTATCACAAGGAATAGTAAAGTACATAGAGCAGAGATCACACATTGGGTAAGAATTATCACGGAGGTGAAAAAACCAAACAGAAAAAGCAAAACAAACTCATGCCCAGCTGAGGCAGCACTGCCCCACATTCTGGTGTGCACAGCCCTGCACCTGCATGGCACAAATGGCTCACAAAAAATGCCACTGTGTGCCATGGACACAGCACAGCCTCCCCTAGCATGGCATGGCATGGCATGGCACAGCAGCATGGCTGCCAGGGGAGTCCTGCCAGGGCAGCTGAGCAATGGAGGGATCATCCTGCCCTTGTGACACCTTTCTTCAACATGCAAATTGAAATAAATCGGATGAAGTACCAAAGTCCAGTGTCATGTCACTTGGCTTATATAGCAAAAAAAAAAAAAAAGGGGGGGAAAAAAAGGAAGAATGGAGACAGGATGAAGGGATCAAAGGATCTCTAGTCTTACATTTTTAGCAGGATCTGCTACCCTAAGCCAGGGTTAGGATGTAAAGCATAGATCTTTCAAATGAGGTGATGGATACTCTGACACTGCACCCAGCCCGATGCTTTATAAGTGTTTGAGTATTCTTTTACAAGTCTGAGAAAGAGGAAAATTCACATTTTACACAAAATTGAAGTCCTGCCTGACTGCTCCCCAGCTGCAGGCTGTGCACCCCCAGTGCTGTTGCTGTGTCCTGCCTTGGTTGGCCTCCGGTGCACTCTTGGTTCCCCCCTCAAGGTTCCCAAAGACCTCGTTTTGTCTTGTAACATCGGATTCACCCACTCCCATGCAATTATCTATCCCCCACCGACAAAAGTTATCGGGATTTAGAAGTGAAACACGAACAGTGCAGTCACTGCGGCTGTCTGGAGAAAAACACAGCTGAAGGACCACGTTCGTAGGCTCTGTTTGTAAATGCCACCAGCATACACGGCAAAGAGCTCTGACAAACCTCGCCGCTCCAGGCTTGCATAACTGGGAGGTGAGCAGCGAGGGGTAGAAGTCGTGGGAACTGGCAGCAGGGTGACACAGGAGAGCATCGGGACTGCCAAACTATTCCCCTGCAATCCAGAAGCCGAGTTGCAGCAAGAGCCATCTTCCCTCCCCCCCTCCAGCCCTACAGAACATTCCCTCTACTAGAAATTTGCATAAGCCTGTGTCCATTTCCTGCAGTCATTGAGCAACCGATAGACTTGTGGTTCAACAATTTACGGGATCAAAGGCAGTTTATGATCCTATCGCCGGTGCAGTTATGGTTTTACACGTGGGCCTTTTAGATAGCGTTTCTTAAAGATCAAACTCTGATGCATCCCAGGGAAGTAAATTCAGGCAAACCACACAACTGATGAGTGGGAAGGATTATTCACTTTTTCTTATGCATAACGAAGAGCTTTATAAGGGTTTTATCAGAACTCATAGCTCCCATCCGTACCCAGCCACCGCCGACCGGCCTCAGCTTAAACTCCCCAACGTGGGTCTCCCGGGCTGCCTCGCGGCAGGGGATTTCCCAGGGCAGGCAGCGCGTCCCGCGGGGAGGGGGGCTCAGCCAGCACTTCCCTCCATGGCAGACAGCGCCGAGGGCCGGGCTGCAGCTTCCACAGCCGCCACATGCCATTTCCCCGCTCTCCATCCAGGCCCCTGGCAGCTGGAGCGGAAGCGGCACGTAATGAGACCCAGGCGGAGGGAGCAGCTCCAGCTCCAGCCCCGCAATGGCAGCTCTCCGCATGCTCTGCCAAGGCAGCCCGCAGGCGTCCGGAGCAGCCCGCTTCAGCCCAGAGACTCCAGCACACGCGGAAGAGGGCTGGGATAAGACAAGGATTAAAGGCAGATCTCCAGGGAAGTAGAGGAGCTGAAGTCAAACGGCCCCTGAGCGCAACAGGCATCAGGGAGCAGCAGGGTCATGCCACCGATGAGTCACTTCTCCAGACAGGAACAGTCTGGCTGATGTGGGCATGAGCTGGTCCACGCTCCGCTCCTTGGCTCCTCCCACCCCGTGGAAGGAAGGCTGAGCTGCTGTATTACTGCCTTTGAAAGGAAAGGAAATGGCTCACACTGGAAATACCTGTTGTTTACCAGTGTAAATGGGGGGGAGGAATGATGCCACCCCCCAAACCTCCGTGTGGCTTGCCAATTCAAACTGCCACGTCAGAGGAGGCTCAGAGAGTAGTCCTGGCTGTTGGAATGCTCCCCAGCCAGGCTCCATGTGCTGCCCACCCTGAAACCACCAGCACCCTTCTGACCCTAGGGACCCGCACTGCTTCCGTGGCTCCCACAGTCACACCCAGGTGAAGGAGTAAGGTGTTGCATGACTCAGTGGGAACTTTCCCACAACGAGACCTGTATGTCCTCATTCCCACCATCTCTTGCTAGGGTCCAAAGAGATGGATGGCGCTCTCTCTTTAGAAGCTGACTGGGACATTCCCTCTGCTTCGAGTGTTACGGACATAGTAGGTGGTGGGAAATGAGACCAGATGTCTCTGTAAGACCCAGAGCACATCTTTTGTTTTACCGACCAGGCAATGAAGGAGGCTTTCTGCATCTAAGCAGCCTTCAGAAACTTAGGAACAGCTGCCAGGGCAGCTGACATGGTTACAAGTCCCAGCAAGCAAGGAGATGAATTTGGCTGAAGCTGCCTCTAGCAGGAGGAAGGGAGCAGGGGGTCAAGAAGGCCAAGTTTAGTAGAGGAAGGGAGGTGGAGGGACTGGCAGCTTTACAACAGACAGTATGCACTTTGCAGATGTAACTCTGTGCACTAAAAGGAGATATTTACAGGAGTTTTTTCCATGTATCACCACCTAAGGAAGACTTTTGAGGAAGCCCTTGGAGAAAGTTGGCAGCACATCCCTGGAAATACCTTGGCTGAATGCAAGCCAGCAGAATTTAACATGAAGAATGAGTTACAGCAGCAACTGCCTAAGTAGCATTTCGTACAATAACCTGAACTAACCTTTTAGTTGAGGTTTGCAGAGGAATGTCAGCTTCATACCTCACCTAGTGGGACATCCACCTCGGGAAGGCTTGTGGCAGCAGTCAGGACTGTGTGCTGAAACCAAAAACACCATTAACTCCAACCTAAAAACATTCTGTCTGTTTCTGAAAATGCCCAATGGATTTTAATGCTAATTGCTTCTCTCTTTGGCTTACCCCAGTCACAGCACAGAAAGCAGAAGTTACAAGAAAGCAAAGCTATCTACACAGGGAAGATGTGCTTTCTCTCATGAAGAGAAGTTGATTTGTTCTCATGAGAGCAAGATTTGCTGTTGTGGTTGGGATAGCAGGGTAGCAAGGTAGCATCAGATAACTTACAAAACAGTACAAAACTAGTCAAAATAACTTCTAACCTAGTTAAATGAAATATGCATGATATTATGTAAGCACTCTCAAGTCAAACAGGGAGAGAGATGAGAGGGAGAGTTCAAACAAGGATTGAGACTAGAAGTACAAAAGAAAACATAAGACATTTGACACAAGGGCGGGCAATCAGAACACTGCAGGCTAGAAAAGGAAGTGAAATTACAGGCTCTGGCAAAACAGCTGAACTCTTACTCAGGAAAGTTACAAAACTGTTGTGATCCTTACCATCAGTTATGTGTTTGCTATCCAGAACAATTTCCAAGACAGGCTACACCAATTCATAAAAGCAAGCTGAAGGACATCACATTCTTCCCAAGATTGGTCAAGAGATTTTTTTGGGGGGTTAATATAAATATAAATATATATATATATATATATATAGAGAGAGAGAGTATATAAATATAATAAATATAAATATAAAAATATATAAATATATATATAAATACCAGGAGCCATGTAATTCCACCATACCAGGTGTCCTTACTAGGAGATCACAGAATCATAGAATGGTTAGTTAGAAGGGACCTTAAAGCTCATCTAGTTCCAATACCCCTGCCACTGGCCAGGACCTTCCACTAGAACAGATTGCTCAAAGCCTTGTCCAGCCTGCCCCTGAACACTGCCTGGGGATGGGGCCACTATTTTATGTATAGTGTCCTGGTAAAATCTATATGCTAGTGGCAAATTATGATCAAGATTGTCTTCTGAATCAACAGCTTCTAAAGGAAACATCAAAAGGCCAAAAGCCCCCAGCCAAGCACTAAAATCTGTTCACCAATTAACAGAAAACAATTTTGCTCCCACAAAAGAGCTAGGACAGTAGAGGCAAAGTTGAGATAAGAAAGAAGACTTGTTTCATGCTGAAAGTAGAACACATCAGTTAAAAAATGCAAATGGTTTATCCCTAATGTAAGCCACTCTGGCCCTAAGTGTTTGTTTGTAGGGGAAAAAGCAGCAATATGCTTGAAGTGTATGACACATCACTTCCCAAAGAGCTATTAGACTCTAGGAACTTCAGAGGCAGGACCAAGCATTTTCTGTATTCCGTATTGAATACTATACTGGTAAAATTGCAGGCCTTGCAGTTTGGAATTATTTCTTTATTACTGATAAAACTGAATATTCTCAAAGAGTCCTGCCAGTCCTGTGAAACATCACTGATGGAGGAGCTCCAGGAACACTTGCCAGGGTGGTATTTCCCCAGCAGTGGTGCAGGAAGACTCAGAGAAGCCATGCAAATATAGATACCTGCTGCAAAACCACAGCACTGAAGATTGACCTGCTCTTGCTGGAGTCAGGTCAGTCCTATTCATCATCAGCTGAATGATGTGATGAAAGGCTCACTACAGAAACCATGTGCAGGATTTATATATGCCCAGACAAGGTTTCTTTACCCTGAGAGGGTCACGTTGTTACACACCTACAGACAGAGCTCATTGCCCAGGGCAGAGACTGGCTCAGCTGCAATTAGAGAAAGAGGCCACAGCCCTGGTCTGTGGTTGCAGAGAAGCTGTCCAGGAATAAACAGGGTTAGATAGTTGTCAGCTGCACTCATTCAACACACAAGCTGCCACCAGTCCCCCAGGCTATGTCGCTAATTTAAAGCACTGCTACCTATGTACATGTTTACAGGTTTATTACACATTGATGTAAGCACCTGCAAGATCAACACTTTGTTTGTCAGTAGAAACATATTAAATTTGGCAGGAACCCTGCTCTGCAGTAGAACAGGGATTAGCTTGGAGGCAGATGTGACTTATTCATGTCTGCATCAGCTTCAGGAACTGTGATTCATATTACACAGCGAGGCAGCACTGCAGTGCTATAAAGGGCTGAGGTTTATCTGTTGTTGGAAGCTACCCTGGTCTGCTAGCAAGACTTGTGATACTTGCCAGTTTTAGTCCCAGACCTGATGCCTCAGAGCTGAAGGTAAAGCTTCAGAAGGAAAAGGGAGTTCTTTTAAGGCAGATAAAGCCAGTTTCAGTGAAAAAGGTGAGCAGAATGGCTAAATGCCATGGCTTTGAGCTGTAAGCAGAAATGAATGCAAAATTTAGAGATAGAAAATAGTCTTGAGCTTTGACTTTGTAGTATAGCTAGTATCACTCTGTGTTATTTTCTGTGTACAGAAATCCAGACACTCACTTTTATGATATGGACCAGAAAAGACACTGAACTGCACACAGCACACGTGGATGAATTATTATGTCTGGAACAGCAGCAGCAGCTTTAAGTGACGTTTTGCTAGAGAGAGTAGCTAATCTAATCTCTCTTCCTTCAGTCTTAACACTGGAACTCATGGCAGAAGAGCATGCTGAACCAGCAAAACAGGATAGAGATGTAACAACTCCAGCAATTGGTGAACAAGAGACTTAAAACAAGTAATGTCCTGAAAAATGAACAGGAGCTGTATTCATGCCAGTAATCCCTATTTGGCAGAAGCCAGGAGGGAAGTTGACAACTGCAAGATGCCAAAGAGAAAAAAAAAAAAAGAAAAAGAAAACCTAGATGAGCTTTAAGAGAGCTATGAAGCACTCCAGGAATATGTTCTAAGCGTTAACAAGAAAACTGCATGAGTGCTGTGAGAAAAATGACAAATAAAACCAGACTTTGACAGGCAGCACACAGTTAACTGCAAATGGCCCAAATACCACAGGTAAATATGGCACTTAACAGGGTCATGGTGCACCTGGACTTCCAGCTGAGCTGCACAGCACCTTCTTCTGGCTTGGCTTCTCTCCTCTCCAAGGGGAATACCGTGGGCATTCCCCACCACCACCCACACTCTCTGTCCTTGGTTTCTGCTCACTTTCTCCTGCTGCCCTTTTTCCAGTGAGGTTATTGCCTGCGCTCCTACCCAGGTAGCAGCATCCCTCTGGTCACAGAACCAGCATTGCCTGGGAGCGTGCAGGACTGTACTGCCCTCCTCCTGAAAAGTTATCCCAGCTTTGAGTTATCCCAGCTTCGTGCTCTGTGGGTGTCCCTTCCCTCCCCCATAGCACATGAGGCCAGCTGTTACAGCTTCAATGGTTTTATAGACGTGTATATTGACCTCATGGCAGAAGCTGGGAGACATGTGGGATACCACAACCATCCCCCCCCAAACAGGCAGAGAGACACCCCCCCTCCCTCTCCCATGCACACAAGCAGCAACGCCAGTCCCAAGATTCCCTCCCTATTGTAATTATTTTTCTCTGTGCAGAGATTTATCACATGCAGCTGCCACAACTTGTTTACAAGACATAAAAGCCATGAAAACAAGGTTGACGAGGTCTGCGTGTGAGCTGTTTTCCCTGGCATAGATTTGTCATACCTCTTAGTTCACTTACGCCCTGGCTGGCCACGTGGTTTTTGGTAACGCACGGCAATGCCTTCCCTTCATCTTCAGAGTCAGCCTAAGTGTGTGTTTTCAGTCAGAAGTTAGGTTTTCGACACAGCTGCCTTGCAATTAGGTTTATAATTGCTGCAAGAACAGAAAAGCTGCCCATTTTGTCTCATTGTTTCTTTCTGCTTTTTTTTTTTCTCTATTACATGGTAAACCAAGTTTCCAGAAATAAACTTTTCCTTCACCCTACCAGGGACAAATGACCAGCCCATGAAGCCTTTGGCTTGTTACTACGACTCCTGCTCAGTTCTGGATCCTAGCTCCACCTCATGCCCTACATCTACCTACCTTTGATAATTTCATCTGGATTTACTTCAAGTTTCTGCTCTGAAAGAGTTAGGTTCAGGCAAACTTCAATAACCTGCACTGAAACTATCAGTGCTATGTTACAGGAAAGCAGAAACTCCCCTTTCTCCCCTTTGATATTACTTTAGTGGGTACTCAGTATGAGTAATTGTCTTCCTCCAAGTTAAATAACACCTCAGGGTGAGGAAAAGCTTTTACACAGTGTGCCAGGTGCTACTCAGCCAAAGGGGTTTGGCTTGTGACTACAGCTGAACTTCTAGGTGTAACCTTGACACAAGTAATAATTTAAATAAAAAGACCTCAAGTAACACTGGTCACAAGTGAAGTCCCCAGGGTAAGTCAGTCAGCAAAATGGAAATGTAGTGCTCATCACACAGCCAGGACTTTGGTGGTGTTACACTAATGCCATTTTGTATGGCTTACTGGTAAATGAAAACAGCACAGAGACCACAGGCTTTTACTTTCAATGACAACTGTTAACCTGAATAGCAACAGCTTTCTTAGTCATCCTATTTTCACTTTGAATACTGCAGCTGCTCTAGTGGAATTACAGAAACGGTCAGCTCAGCCAGCAGAGCTCAAGTTTGGGGCTTTAAACTTGCTGACATTTTTTGAGGGCAGAGTAATGAAGATCTGAGAACACTCTTTAGTAATCCAAGTCCCTCACTTTTTCTCTATGTCACAGCACACCAGCAACCTGCTTTGGAAAAAAAAAAAAGGGGGGGGGGGAGGAGAAAAAAGTCAAAGCACTTAAATCAAACTATGCATGTATTTGCATGAGGCTGTTTTTCCTTGTCAGTGCTTGAGGCATGGGTGTTAAGGAGTGTTGCCATAAGGTTCCTTCCTGAATGTGGACAAGGAAGCATCTTCCAAATCTTCTCCAAAGATGACACTCTTGTTTGGGTGCCTAGCACCCTTTGAGAACAACCATCTAACCCACAAAGATTGTCTATTGAGCAACTTTTCCCTCAACCTCACGATTTTCACAAAAGTGTACTTCCATTTTATTATAAAATCAGCCACTAAGAACAACAAGCCACCACCACCAAAAAACTAAAAAACCCATACATAGGCTTCCTAGGAAAAATAGTCTAGACATACAAAGTACAGTGTGTCTAGAGACAAGACACAAGGCTCTCTCTGGATTCACATGCTATCTTTGAAGACAAAGTATACAGCCACCTCTGGCTATGTTAAAGAATTGTTTTTTCTAGATTTACTTCAATAGAAAGTACATATATATAGAAAAAAATCTATAGTCATGCCATGGTTTAAGCTCAGCTGGCAACTCAGAACCACACGGCTGGTAGTGAACCAGCTGAACCCAGGACAATTCATACAGTAGATTAGGATGACTGTATGTTACCAAAGCTGACACAGATAATGAGTAAACCAGTGTTTACTATTTGCCTTAATTTTTTCAAATACAAACATTGATTTGAAACTTCAAGATTAAAGAAAGGCAGAAGATCAGTAGAATTCCAGAGTACTCCACAGAACAAATAATCTTTCCAGACAATACAAAAAGATAAAAGGCCACAGCAAAACAAAATGCATATGTATTGCAGCCTTCTACTCGTAATGGTATCTTTACATTTGTCAGCTCCCCTGCTCCACAAAGCCCTCTCCCAACCTCCCAGAAAACTGGTTTGTTTTTAAGGATTAGCCGGAACCGATTTTTTTCCCCTTGAGGTCTCTTATTTCACTGTTGTTGGAAGGATAAGGGTAGGTGACTGACATTCAAGTAAGCTGAGATGTGATCTGCAAGTCTTCAT
Organism: Loriculus beryllinus; assembly: GCA_039877255.1. Classification (NCBI taxonomy): domain Eukaryota; kingdom Metazoa; phylum Chordata; class Aves; order Psittaciformes; family Psittacidae; genus Loriculus; species Loriculus beryllinus. The sequence continues at coordinate 45,799 of JBCJKH010058437.1, forward strand.
ATTACTTAGCAATAATTTTGATAGCCAAGTCTTTTTCTGAAAGGTAACTTTAGATTCTGTTGGCCAGAATACATCCCAAAACAAGAGGAATCTCTTTGAAATCTTAGTCAACCGCCCGTTTAAGTATCTCACCGAGACCTGGCTCCCAAAACTCAGATTTCAACTCAATACAGTCTCTTCTATTTCAGTCTACTAGAAGTACTGAGTCAAAACCTTGTTGTTGCTAGTCCAAGGATAAGAGTGGCAGCCCTTGTCCTGTCCCCTAGAAATGTGTCACTAGTGATGTCAAGGAGCTGCGTAACAAAGATGCTTGCTCCAAACCCCCTTTTGGCCTTCCCATTTAATCTTCAGGAGAACTTCCCCATGTGCTGTCACATCTCCCAACCCTAAAGCATTTCTAGGAACCAAAACATGAAACCTTAGAGACGCCTAAGATATCCCCCTGGAATTTAATGAGCTATGCCTATGCAGTTCCCTTCGGCCCCTTTGAAAAAAATTCAACACAGTAGAACACACTCAGGTACTTCTGGCCCACTTTCCTGCATTCCTTTAAATACCTGGTTAACAATAACTGCTAATGCAGCTCTCTGAACCAAAGTCAGTATGAGCTCAAAAATATTTCTCACTTCATTTGTTTCAAGAGCACAGCTGTGTTTTCTGCAAAGCATATATTCAACAAAATACTCTGTAGGCATCCATTTGTAAAGAAAATATTTTATTACATTATGGGAAAAAAAAGCATAATCATCCAAAGTTCATATTGTTAAAAAAATTGAAAATTTATTTTAAACAGCATGTCGGTATATTCTGTTCCACATGGGAATGATAAGAAGACTCTATATCATTACTAGATATTGCACAGTCTGAAAGAAAAAAAACAAATCACATGATCGTGGGAACTATCTCACATTATGAAAAACCTATGAAGAAAACATTAAAAACAAAAAAAAAAAAAAAAAACCCAAAACAACAAAACAAAACCAACACAGTCCTTTCTTTCTACAGTAGCTTTAAGTTTATAATTCTTGGAATGACCATATTCCACTGAAAACCATCTCAGTGACAGGAAGCTTCATTTCAGCAATCCCTTGTGCAAATAAGATTAATAAAAAAAAATAATAATAATGCTGTGAAGTCTTTTGATATCATGTGGGTGGCCATAACCACACAGCTGTTAGATCCCTGCCTGGAAAAACAAAACGGGAAGGAGAACAGAGGGGATTTAAGCCATAAGTTTTGCCTGCAACTCCATCTCTGCCGCCCTTTTGAGTGCAACATCCACCAGTAGCTGAAATCCACTAAAATCCTGGTTAAGGTCTGGTGGGGTTGGAGGAGGAGTGTTAAAGAGCCCACTTTGTGCATTCGCACCAGGTCCCAGTTTAGATGCATCTTCATGGTAGGATAGGGAGTTGTCTGTGAAGCCGTTGGTGGGGGGCTGCTGCAGGTCTGTGGTCTGGCCTACATCAGCTGGCTGGCAAAAGTGGAAAGGGGCATCTTTCAATGCAGTCACAGTCGTGTGGCAAATCACCGATGGCCGAGCCAGAACTGATCCTGGGGAAGCTGGCTTGGAAGAGGACAGAGTCTTGCCAAGCGGTGCTGCAGAGGGAAGGAAGGCAGACTCCTCCAGCAGGGGAATGTAGTTCTTTGTGCTGATGGAAGACTCTACCAGGCCACCCTCAGGGAGCTTGGTCCCTCGCCGTGAGATAGTGAACTGATTTGGGTCTTTGCCATCCTTCCTCAGCATGTCAGGTAAAAGCCTGCGGCGTGCATTGATAAACCAGTTGCAGACCTGGGAATATAATGACATCTTAATTTCTATCTTCATTCATTTCCAACTATGTGGCATTAGAATAGTTGGATTAGATTAATGAATCCCTTCAAGCAGTTTCCTTAACTGCAGAACAAAAGAGAGGCCTACTGACAAGTTCTGACATGCCTGGCAAAAGCCCTTCCCTTGTCCTGGATCTACCGCTGGCTCCCCGCTCCTGTTACAGAAAGCCTGGGGACATCTGGAGACTTCTAGCCTGAACCAAAGGGTTTAGCTTTTAACTCTGTGCACACACATTAACCTATTGGCTATTGTTCCCAACGCTTAGGTTAATTAACAACAGGAAAACCTTTTCTCTCTGAAGAGAGTCACTCCTCCCACAAACAGTTACTGATTTTCCTTGTTCAACTGACTGTGTCGACAGACATAACATGAATTACCTCATTTAAGTTTGTCCTTGTTTAAATATCAAACCAGTTTCCTGGGCGATACAGGATAGTTTATAGTTTAACGTCTTTTTTTCTGTTTACTACATAAAGGAAGTTTTCTTTATGATGTTACACTAAGAAAATCTTAACTGTATAGCCAATTACAAAATTTGTACTAAAGAATTAATCTGGAAATATAAAGCCCAGAGCTCAGCAGGAGCATATTTATATTTAGTACTTTGCAAAACCAAACCAGGTTCAACCCACGTTTTCAAGCAGCCACCTTCCCAAGAGGTGGGAAGCAGCAACTGTCAACAGCTGTTCCATCAAAGATGATCACGGAAGGCAAGAATGATGCATCCAAGGGACCCTGCAGCTGTTAGTGGTATCCCAGGATAAGAATCCAAACTAACCATACAAAAGCCTCATCATCCCTATACTAACACACTTGAGTAGCTGTATTCCATACAGGTTGCTCCACTAATGTTAATGGAAGTCATCAGACACGTAATAATGTATGTACATGTTCTGCAGAAACAAGCCTCAAGTTGCAGTTTCAGTGTTAAGGAGTTCTAGGTTAAGTGGCAAATCTATCACCATAAAACCTCTGTTGACAAGTAAATACCACCTTCTCACAATAGATTACACCTTTATATAGACACTTTGTGTCTTTTGGGGCCCAATTCTGCACAACTTAGCATGCATGCTCAAATTCATGACTGTGTTCTCCCAGAGAAGTAACTTCATCCCCAGTAAACAAAAGATCATCATAACACACAACTGATTTGTGTTTCTCCTTAGAATTGCCATCAGGATGAGAGTGAGTAACATTAAGAAAGAAAATCTCACATACAGTGTAAACATTTGCAATAGTGACTAGACCACAGGTAAATTAAGAAGAAAACAACTCCTTTTGAAGTCAGCACTACTATTTTTAATACCTGTAGTGTGGAAAGGTGTGTTTGCCGGGACAACAGGGCTTTTTCTTGCTCTGAAGGATAAGCATTGTATCGATGCTCATACAGCCAGTCCCGAAGAATCTGCACAGATTCCTTGGGCAGGTTGCCACGTCTTCTCCGTTTGCCTGAGCCAGCAGATGAGGAAAGATCCAATGGGACATCCATAGTGTCATCATCCTCCGTTTCACTGCCTGATATTGCAACTACACCTACAATGACAAGACAAGAACAATCAGCTGTCTAAATCTGTAAACTACTCAGCTCCAGCATTCTATGGTTCATACATTTTTATTACATTAACTGTCTTTGCTTATGAATCATGGTATGTATAGCCTCCTATATAAGATTTGTCCTGTAGCATTAACTTGACAAGCTGTAGCTTTCCTGTCAGTTGAACAAAAAGTAGCACCAATGCTCTGTTCCTAAAGGAATTCTTCTCTTCAAACCCTCATTTTCTTGTTCCCCTAGCAACCTTTTATCTGCTGCATGTTATCAGATAGCTTCTATCTAATACCAACATTGCCCAAATTTGCCTGCTATGGTATGCATCCAACACTTTTCTAAATTAGTAACTATCCAGTTGCTGGGCAAAAGGTCAATAAGCAAGAACTTAAAACACCCCAACTCAAGCAACAGGTTATTTAATTCCTTCTTAACATGCTGATGCTTCCCTCCTGGGAGAGACAGCTTGAAGATTTTGTAAATTTATAGCTCATTCAAAATATACTAATAAAAACTAATGGCACAAGAAAATAATAAAGGGGGAAATTGTGCCTGCCCCTACCAGAGTAGATTTCACTTAGGAAGGAAACAAAAAGTGTAGGCGAAGAAAAGAATCAGTTGCTTAAGAGTGCATCAGTTTACTGGGAGATTAACTTAATTAATGTTTGGGTGGGTTGGTTTGTTTCTTTTAAATGTACCATTCTGCATCCTGATTATTTTTGCAACTTCATGGTTTTCATCTGGTATCTTAATCTGTGGAAATGTGTGTTCTGTGCTACACTTACTACAAAGGCTCCAGATTTACAAGTTTTGTATACCTTTTTCCTTCAACACAAAGCAAGGAACAGATTTCAGAATTTGATTATCCCTCTATATATACCCCACACAACTAGTAACATGAAGCTATGGTATGTAAATAAAATTAGGACAAACAAAAATACAGTTAGGAAGACTACAGTTCTACTTCTTTGGTAGAATATACAAGTTAGTACTGCACAATACAAAGACAACCATACTTTAAATACTCAACAGGGTTAAGCTTACAGAAGTGTCAGCAATCTGACAAACTGTATGTCAACCCAAATAAGATTCCACCCATTTTCAAACAGTAGAATACTAATTTCAATTGAAATTATACTGGTTTTCAAAAGCCCTTTCTAGAAACTATGTAAGGAAAACAAGCCCTTAATCTGTGTTTTGAATTTAGATTGAGGGTGGGGGTGGAGGAAACTTGCTCATTCATAACATTAAAACTAAATACCTTAACAGTAAAAGCAAGTTAAATGTCAAAAGTAACTGTTTTATGTAGGCAATTCACCCATAATTCAAAAGTTCTGTTTAAGTAAACAAAGCTCTGAAATAAAAAAAACATGCCCATGAAAATATGAAACTATATAAAGCTATAGCTATATCCATAAGCAAAGAAACAGAATGAATTAATATCATTTAAGGAAAACAAAACCAAACCAACTAAACAAAAAAAAAAAAAAAAAAAAAAAAACTCAAAAAACCAAAACAAAAAGGTATGAGTTTTTAAGCTTTACTGAAATACTTGGGGGATGGGGAGTGGAGCAGAGGAGGACTTTTCCCCACACATCTAAACTTTAGCCAAAGCTGACATGCTGAATTATTCTTTCCTTCCCCTACTTGTGAATAGTGCCAACATCCTTAAATGCAGTTTAAGTTGTCCAAATTTCAATGCACATTTTTGATAGGCAAGCATTCCCAGCAGGATCATCAATCTGCAATTCCTCTGGCATAGTTACTTCAGTAACTTACTTAGTATTGTTTTCATTCTTCCAACTGCTGATTTATGTAACCGACAAACACCAAACTGACACACCATATTTTTCCAGTGATGATTAGCTACATAAATTGTCCAGTCACAGAACAGGAACAATAGGACAATATTTAAGTAGCCAACACAAGATAAACTGAATTATGGAAACAGGTTTTTAACTCATGTAGAAAGTATGTCAAGTTTACTTTAAAATGATTCTGAGCAAACCACTTTGTATTTGTCATAGCTCCACAGAAAGTAATGTCATGCTTGCAACCTAACCTGAGAATATGCCTTGCACAACGGGCTCCTGGAGCCATACGGAGCACTTCTTGGAACAAAGATCCTGCACCGACAACATGATGGCTCTGCAAAGCAGCTCATCCCTTTTAAACTGAACTTTAAAACTAGCTAAAACTAGCCTACACTGTTCAGATGATGTTTTTAAGTGCGGTGTTCTTGTTCTTCACAAACCATATGTGTTGCAGCACTTCAGTGGGTTGGGTTTTTTGTTTGTTTTTAAGTATAATAGGCAGCAAGTCAGGACTTTGGAAAACAGGGAGAGGCCAACAGCAAGGGCTGGAAATAAGAGGGAAGAGAAGCCAAAGAAGCTTCTCCTATGAGAAAGTTAGGTGTCTAATGCTTTGAGAGCCATGTTTAAGCAGCATAAGAAAAAAACCTCCAGGCACACACCACCCTGTCTGGAGTAACCTCTCCAAGAGCTAGCCCACAGCTAAAAGACTCCACAGACATCTCTCTGAATTTGAGAAAACTGACTTGACAGACACAGCTTCTACAACTGTTGCTCTTTTTCGCTCAAAAGTGGCAAAATACTGCGTAAATGCCAGCAGCACAAAAACGTTTCTCTACTTTGCAAACAAGATCTTTTGCTGAAGTAAAAGTTGCCATCTGACTAACTGCGACCTACCTAGCAAGAAATGAGTCAACAGCAGAGCCTGCCCTTTGACCTGCTCCGTTAGTGTGTTATATTAATTGACACAGTAAGTTAGTGACACAAAGCAGGTTTCGGCTAAGCAGGAAACTCAAGTGTAGTACAACTTCTCCTCATTTAAATGAGCTCATTTAAATAGATCATCAGCCCTCTGAACTTGCGGGAGATCTCTCTGGCACAGTACCGAATGATCAGCAACAGGAAGTCATGACTAGAAATCTCACACTACCTCAGCTGGTATTTTTTCTTACTGGAGCAGGAGCACGTTGTTGCTGTCAAGCCTCTGTTTTCATTAAGGCATTTCTCCTGATCACAACCCAGCTTTGTTTTTCTGTCTTGTTGGTAATCAGGCTATTTGCTGCTGGTTTCCTGTTTTAACAGGGCCCAACTGAAAAGGCTTCTGGCCAGGCTCCATGACTGGACCATTGGCTTACTGTTATTTACACCCAGAATAAAGGCTTGTGGACACAACGTGTAGCCCCAGCTGACCTACTAATTTATTTTGTCTTAATGGAGGCTAGCACCAGGTTATTTTTGATTAAATGCATTCAGGGGGAAACAAACAGAAAAACTGCTTTTACAGGACTAAATTAAGCACCACAAGTTAATTTGCAGAGGTCTGGGAAACAATACAAAATCCCAGCTCTCCATTCCTGCTCACTCAGATGAGCAGTCCATGCTGTTAATGACCCAAGAACTACATGATCAGCATCCCTTCTTTATAAATTACTTTAGCCTCCTGGCTTCCCAGCTGAAGTCATATACATGATTGAATGTACTGTTGCACTATATCACAGCCCAAAGACTTTACAAGTCCTCCTGTAATCAGCTCAGGGAAGATTATACCTAGGATCTCGAGTCTAGGCTCAACACTCAACCGTTAACAACTTGAAACAACTCGAGTAAAAGTAGTACACAGTGATGACTAAAGCTGATTTCAAAATAATCTGCTGCTGCTTAAGATGACATGCTGAAATACTTTGAGGGGGAGGACAAAGTATTTGGAGAGGCTGAGACAAATGAAATAGAAGCAAATACAAAAAAATTTAGGCAAAGTATCAGGAAAAAAACCCAACAACTATCCCATTGTGTTGAGGAAGAGCTTCACAGAGGAAGCGGCAGAATCCAATTGTAATTCAAAACAGAACAAAGTATACCACAAGGAACAATCTCTGCCCTCCAAAGAGTGGATGGACAAAAATCACCTATGGAAAACCTCCCGCCCCCTTAGGGTTCTTTGAATTTCTTAAGCACAGATAAACAAAACCAGTTCCCATCTAAGGCCCCAATCCTGTTGTAACCAAGTTCAGTAGGATTCCTCACATGTATAAACTTGAGCACATGCCTGTGTCTTTGCGAGACTGTATTCTAATCAGCTAATTAACAAGTATGATTGCTATCACGTTATTATTTGTAAATTAAACTATCCACAGAAGAGTCCTCAGGGTTTTAATACACAACCTGTTAGCAAAAAAAAAAGGAAAAGAAGCCCCACAACAAAAACAACAAACACCCCCAAACAATAACAAAATCCAACACACAAACAAAAAAACTCACAAATTTCATGTGGATTTAAAATCTGACAAAAATAAATTAGCTCAGAATTACTCATAAGTAACAAAGATCTACAAAACTACAGGATGCAAGAGGGAATTTCCACAGTATTTAAAAAAAAAAAAAAAAAGCCAAGCAACTTTTTTCCTTTTAACAAGTTTCAGAATTGAGGAAACAGCTTATTTATTTTCCTCTGCATTTCACAGCTTATGCTCTACCACTTCTAAAGCGGCCAGATTTGGCTGTGCAGAACTTTTTTTCGTCCCCCCCGTCCTCCCCCTTGAAACGAGACTTTTATAGGAGTGTAAGCAAGAAAGCTCTAACAAAGTCACTCTTTGAAACTTCTTGAATGTGCCTCAAATGCCAGGAGGTCACAAATAACTACAAGCTCAACCTTTAATAAAACAAAGGCACCCTAGCCTAACATCTTTTTAAAAGTTTTGGTCTTTGTCTCCTCACCTTTTAGTTTCTGCCACGCAAACCCCAGGCCCATGGCCCCTCTCAAAAGTTCCCCCTCCTGCCTGTCACCTTTCATTGTTTCCATTGTTTCAGGCCAGGACTTGCAATCCTCAAAGCAGATCTCTCCCCCTCTCACACACAGATACACACACAAAGCCCTCCACATGCATACCTAGAAACTACGTCAGCGCTTTTCGCACGCATTTATTTCGGCGGGGGGAAGGGGGCTGGTAAGAACAACAGTTGAAAGTGCAGAGAGTTTGGTATTTCACCAACCAGCAGCTGCCCTCGGGGAGAGAAGTCTGAACAATGGAAGCAACAGCAGACAGGAAACCAGCTCACCACCGCTGTGCAAATAGGGAGCATAGGAATGTCCTAAAAATAACTGGGCTAAATTAATTCAGTGAAATCAAGAAAAAAAAAAAAGTAAAATCCCAAGCAAACCCTCCCTGCTAGCAGTAGGGTTAACAATCTCAGCCTGTGTGTCTCTAAGCACAGCAGCCCCACGCTACAATCTCGGACAGGCGCCCGGCTCCTGTCCTGCGGGAGCTGCGCTCGCCCCAGTACCACCCGCTCTTTAAACTTCGTCTTTGTGGCTTAATTCCCTTTGTGTGCTCGTTTCTCAGCTGAATGGCGCTTCCAAAACTTCTTAAGAGGGTCTACGAACCATACTGGTACACCGTATTTCCAAAAGCCCTATGATTTCACGAACTGTATATGTATTAATTGCTCTAAGGATACTAACAATGAGAGGCTGCTCTACTATAGAGCCACAGGAATGCGTAGCAGGGGAAAAACAGAACAACTCTGGAGTACTGAACATGCGCACTGCTCCCCTCTAACCCTCCACTTTGGGTGATTTAATGAGTCTCCGAATACAAAACACCTTTCGTCCCACACTACCCGCTGGCAAATCGCAACTGAGAAGACACTGCGTTGCTATAAACTTCTTTCCAGCCAGCGCAAACGCGTTAAACCTGAAAGCACGTTCCGCGCCTTTGTGGCCAAGCTCTAATTTAAGGACACTTAAAGCACCGCAAGCGTAATGAGCAACAACCCTCTAACTGTAAAGTTTGTCTGACTGAAAATTAACACAAAGAAAACTAAAAAAGCCTTGGCTTTATGAGGAAAAAACAAGCCTTTCTCCTTTTAACCCTACCTGTGCCGAAACTTTTGTACTTTTCTTTTCCCCATTTAAAGAAATTAAAAGGCAGTAACTTCCAGCAAAACACCGCAGCCGAGGGCGTGGATGGGGTCTGGTACCCTCAGGCCAAGCTCCCCCGCCGGCCCCCAGACCCACGCTGCCGCGAACAAAGAGCTGCCGGGCGCCGATAGGTCCCAGCGCCTAGGAGTTGAGGACGGCACCGTTTCCCTCACATCAAGTTGGGAAAAACGACCCGCACCTTCGTTCCCCCCTTGCCGGACGGCGGGCTCGGAGCAGAAAAGCGACAGAAAGCGTTTTAATGGTGAGGAGGGCATCGGCGAAGGGAGCGAAAACTTCGAGGAGCAAAAGGCGGGTGGCTGAACATGTTTTTGACAGAGAGCCAGCGGCGCGGAGAGGCGGTCGCCTCCAAACAACAGCCTCGCATGTTTTGTCTGGGAGCTAAGCATCCACTGCCATCTTCCACGGGAGCTCGGCCAGGGGTAAGAGGTACCACTAGGGAGAAAACGGCCGAGAGGGAAAACAGGCTCCGTCTAGCTTGGCAACAGCCCCACACACACACACTTCACCTCTATCCCCCGAAACCCGTCCCCACAAGAGACCCTACTCTCTCCGGCTGCCGAGCACGCCGCACCACCCCTACCTTTTTTACTTTTCATCTTGATCACGAGGACACTCCACACACCGACCCAAGTTTCTCTCCCTTTGCCGGACGCCGCTCCCCCTTTAAACTCGGCACAGAGAAGGAGAAAGACGACGACGAAGAAAGAAGAAGAAACACCGCAGCGTAGCCAGGCGCCCAGTCCGGGTCCGCGCTGCTGTCACCAGGAGCCTCAGGGCTCTGCCTCCCCGGGGGTTTTCTGGTACGGCCGCTGCCGGGGTGGGCTTTCCTCCCCCCCGTCCCTTTGTTCCCTTCTGCTGGCTATTGGCCCCGGCTTGTTAAAGTGAGGAAAGGCACGGGAGGAAAAGGTACACAGCGCCCGCCCTCCCCTCCTCCTCCCCGCAGCGAGTACGGGAGAGTAACCGAGCGCTGCACTGGCACTCACGCCTGCTGCCTCCTCCTCCTCCTCCTCCTTTCTCCTCCCCTCCCGGGCTGCTGTGACTCTGTCAGACGGCAGGGGAGGGACGAGCCGGGGCGGGGGGGGGGGGGGGAACGACGTACCCGCTTGCTCATGCACACACACAAGAGCGCTCCGTGCCTCCCGCTCCCTCGCCTTTCTTCCAGGCAGACGTTTGATCATTAAACTGGAAGAAGAAGGGGGCGGGGGAGGGAGATTTTGACAGCTGCCCTTGACTAGCCGCCTCCTGTTGCTGCCGGACGAACCACCCACTCCTTCGCCTGAATAGAGAAGAAAGAGGACGGTACCGCAGGAGAAGGAGCCTTCCGAAGACCAGCGGGCCCCGCCGCCTCCCCTACCCCGGTGCCCCCTGAGGGGCCTGGCGGCGGGTGCTTCGCACCCCACCCGCAATCCCCCGATGGCACCGAACGAGCCCCGTCCTTCTGGCGGTCTCTTGCCCCTCCCGCGGGGAAGGCGAGCCCCGTTCATGTGGTTATTTATACATCAGTTCGTAAAGCTTGTTTTTCTTCCCCTCAAGCTCCCAGCTCGGTGGATGTTGCTGTGACACACGCTCGTAGCTGTGACAGCGAACAGCCTCCCATCCTGACTCGTCCCTGAGGGGCGAGCACGCGTTGCAGCAACAGTTTATTTTCCTCCGGGATGGAAAACACGGGGCAGGCGAGTCAATACCCGCCGCCCCCCGACCCAGCAAAGGGGAGATATGGGGGGGGGGACGACCCTTCGGCGCCGGGCTCGGACTTCAAAGTGCCGAGCTCTGGGCTGACGGGTGACACGGGAAGGTTTCGGCTTGGAAAGCAAAACAAACCGCCGTGTCCCACAAACACGTTTGTATCGCTCCCACACCGCCACGTGCTGGGCCGTTGGCGGGCGAGGAGGAGCCCAGGGTGGGGGAAAGCAAGAAAACGCTTTAAACGGCTGATGAAATAATGAATCCCTACGGCAGTGCAGAACTCCCTCCTTCCTTCCTTCCTTCCCCCGCCCTCTCTCTCTGGCGGCGCGGACATCCACACAAACGCGCATTCACAGCCGAAGGGGAAGCAACAGCATTTTTACAGCCCCCTCCCCCCCGGTACCTTGTAACTATTTTTATGTGCCGCAATTACCGCGACCTTGCTGGAGATAAAACAGCTGTTACATCCTGAAGGGAGAACGGGGGGGGGGGGGGCTGGCGCGTCACGTCAGTTGACAAGGCCCCGGTGTGTAGCCGGCGGCTGGGTTGTGTGTGACTGTTGGGGCTGCCGGTTGCCGTGCCGGGCACACTGCCTCACGGCGCGAAGGGCCCGCGCTGACCTGACCTGACGCGGGCTGTTACGGCGGCAGCACGAGCAGGGCCGTTACGGGGTGAGGTAGGGGCGCACCCTCGCCCTACAGCCCGTCCTCCCTCAGGGCCACCTTCCCGCCGCGTTACCGATACGGGTTCGGTTCGCGCCCGTGCGGCTGTGAGGGACAGGCCGGCTGAGGGGCGGGTGTTTAACGTGACAAGAACCGAGCCGTGTCTCTGAGGGACGGGTGACTCAGGAGTGGGGGAGGGACGGGGGGGTGTGCGCGCACGCCGCCGTGTTTTGTTGGGGTTCCTTTCCTGATTTGTTGTTGTTTAAAGTCGTCGTGCCGAGCTGCGAGGGCTCACTCTTTCACTGTGGAGTTTGAGCGTTCGGTCACGGGAAGAAAAAAAATAAACCAAAAAAAAACCCAAAACAAACAAACAACAAAAAGTAATTACAGGAAGTTGACAAAAACCACGTTAAGGGTTTGAAGAGATTTCCCTTTCTCCGCACCGCCCGAGCTGCCTCCCGCTTGCTCGTTGTCCTAGGGACTGCTGGCAGATTGGGAAACAAACTCACTCCATCCCCGCCTTTTTTTTTTTTTTCCTGTTTGTTTTTCCTCTTTGTTTGGGTTGAGGTTTTTTGTTTGTTTTTCTCTTTGGCAAGGTCACTTTTATGAGAGGAAAAAAAAAAAGTTTTATTTTCATACCGAGATCAAGCCCGCTTTTAAAAATGTTAGAAACAGCCTTGCTAGCTCTCGTGGAATGTGGGTTCCTAGGAATTTTCTCAAAGGATGATAGGAGAAGACTGATTTTGACTTAGGTGGCAGGTTTTTAGCTAGGAGGAGCAGCCAGTGGGTCAGTGTGTGTTCATGCGTAGCTCCCGAGATACAAAATGCACAGAGAGGCTTTTTTGAACCTACATTCTTCATGGATTTGAGTATGGAGGGGTGTATCCATAGTTGGAACCACTGGGAAGGACGGAAAGTGGGCTTGCTTGTGCAGTGCGCCTTGCAGTTGTTGCCTGGAACAATACCACGGGTCTGCCTACAAATGCTGTCTGTCTTTGTCACTTGAAGACTGATGTGGTAGAGGTGGTAAGGTGGATAAGGTTTGCAAAAATGTCGGATGGGTGAAAGAAAGCCCCTGCAACACTGTTTACCAGTTAGAGTTGTCTCAGGTGTGCTGAGGCTTTCATCGTTTTGTGAAACCCTCAACACACCTGAAACAAATTTGCATCTAAAGAGAGCACAGGGGATGCACCTTAGGAAATATCTTGGGTTTAATACACTAAACTTTATCCTAGCCATTTAAAACCCTTACAAGTTAACAGTATTAACCCTCACAAGTCAACAGTTTACAGTATTACATCCAGAACTTTTCTTTTTGAACCAAAATCAGAGTATCACATGGGTTTGGGTGTGGTAGAGTTTTCAGTGACCACTACCTTGAACTAAGTTCAGACTTTAAAGCTGAGAAGACATGGTCCTTAAGGAAGTAAATTTATTGCTATAAGCGAAGATACCTAGAAAACAGATAGATTGAAGTGTATAATCTGTTCTTAGTTATTTTTATTTAAGTATGATAAGGAATCTTACTGATCTCAAATCTAAAGAACAGAGCAACTTATTTTTAGAATGAACGCTGTAACCCAGTGGCCAATAAGTTGTGGTACAGGCTGTTGCTTGCAGGCAAAAATAGGTGGTATGGAAGGTGATACATAACTTTCCAGTTTTTGTTTTCCCTTAGCATGCTGGTGAAGATGTGTTTCTTCGTATTATCTAATCTGCTGGAGCTGCATCAGCACTAATAATCATATCTCACAAGCAGCTCATGCTGCTCACTGAGCAACTTTGGTATCTGTGCAGCGCCTTGGGTAAGTAGTGGTATACACGTGCATCAAGATGCCTTTGTGCCAACAGGTTTGAACAGATTGGTTGAGTCAGAGCAAGTTCAGCTCTGTCTGGAGCCTATCTGCATAGACATGCTGTTAAGTATTTGTAAAACTGGATTTCAAAAAGGGAGAGAAATAAAACTAGAGGGACTAGATTTTGAATTGCTTGATGATTGTTCATATCATAGGTTTATCAGTGTTCTGTGGTGGGGCACACATTTTTCTGTTCTGTCATGCTGCCATGTATGACATCTTGCACAACTAATTTCATGTTTCTTACAAGTGCTTTGCTTTAAGATGTTGGGATTATGTTTGCCTAACTATTACTAACATCTCCAAAGCCATGTTTTTAGCACAGACATTCTTAAAGGAAGTACTCTGGAAAATTGAGACCTAGGCATCTCAGGCTTGTGGATGTTTGTTACACTGTTTGTTCCAGTTTCCTATTTATAAACTGCAGAGTATGTCTTCCCCTCTGCACTTTCTAGGATATTATGAAAATAAACTCACTGATATTTGTGGAGCACTCAAATACCATTGAAATGTTTCTGAGAAAATTTATTCCTTAATATTCAGAACAGAATTAAGCAGGTCATACCTTCAGCAGTGAGAATAAAGCAATGTAACAAATAACCAGTTTTCCACTGAAAAAATCTGTCCTGTGCATGAAAAAACAGGAATTGCTACTGTGGGTCACAACCATTCTTCACCTGCTCTTATCAATGATGTTGACTAGTCTCAGATGTGTCTGGGGAAAAGGAGAGGCTATGGAAGGCAGATGTGAGGTAATACTATCCCACAGATGTCCCATCCAGATCTTAAATAGCTGAATACAAGCAATGGAGCAATAGTTAAATATAACTTCGAATTTTGTTACTGAGATAGCTGGGTGGTCTTTATACTGGTATAAAAGTTTAATATCTCTGTAGCATTAAAACCCTGTAATGGCAGTCAGTTGCAGAGTACCATGGTGAGTTGTGAGTTACATAAAAATGCATCTTTAGATTTTTTCTTATGTATTTATTTCATTGACTATCCTCTTGTGTTTTGACACAATGAAACAAGTTCCTACTTCCTGCTTTCTCTGTACCATTTGTTATTTTATATACTTCCATCATGTCTGCTTTCTGAGGTAAAATTTTTCACTCTTTCATCCTCTTTTCCTATGAGAATTAATTCCAGCTTTTGATCATTGCCTTGGTTCTCTCTCAGGTCTATTTAGTTCTACAATATTCTATTTTTCAGCAAAGGTGACTTATGCTGCATGCAGTAGTCTAAGCAGGATTATGCCTCTGATTACAATATCTATGTATTTGATATTACTCCCTAACCTATTTCTTATGGAATCCAGCATGCTAGGCTTTATCTTTTGCTGCTGCTACATACTGAGCACAGGGGCCTATCAACTTTGGAGGTTATATAGCTTGTTTGAAGTTTGTCTTGTGCACAGTTGAATCTCAGTGCTGAATGTCTTTTGTCATTGAACTGTTCATTCATTTAACAGAAGTCATACTGAAGTTACTCACAAATCTTCCTTTTCCCAAATATGTTTTTGATAGCTTCAGACTCTGGCACCTCACTGTTCTTCACCTGGTCCTATTTCTTCCTTTCTTGATGGTCTGAGCTAATGTATTAAAGAACTGAGCATAAGGCCTGGAAGCACCATACTGTTAACCTTTTAATCGTAATAAAACCCAACTTTGGTTCTCTTACTTGAACCAAATCCTAATTCATTACATTAATTTGCTTTTTTGCCCTAGCATCTTACTTGTTTCTCCAGTAGCATTTTGCATAGAATCTTGTCAAATACCCTTTGGAAATCTAAATAAATTATGCCAACCAGCTGTGCTCCCATATTTGGATTTCACGTTTCACTTGCAAAAAGGATAAATGAAAGTAATGAAAACAGTCCTAAAATTTCAGAACTTCTGCATGAGAGACTTTGCAACTAGAACATACTTTTCACTTTTTTTTATATAGGCATTCTTGTGGTTATTAATGACCAAACAAGAACAAAAGCCCCAGGAATTCTTTATGGAGAGTCACACAGGCTCCTCTCTGGTATAGCATCAGGTTTACAAGCTTTTCATTCTCAGCATGGACTTCAGTACGATCTCTAAGTAAGAGGAAGCAGTTATCGTTCCTGATGAGGATCAGCTGCTGGAGTGCTCTGTACTTGCTGCAGGGGTTTTCAGGCATTTACTGGCAAAGGGGAGTTACAGCTTCTCTAGCAGGTTCTAGTGCAGTCTTTCTCTGGGGCCTCTTTCAGCTCTTCTGTGTGGCAGCCCATGCTGCCTCAGCTCCACATGGTCATGCCCCACGTCTGTGCCTCTGTATAAGCCTATGGAAAGATAATATTCTGATTACTGTAGGGGCAACTTAAGTAGATACAGTAATGTTAGCTATTAGAAGACAATGCATAAACTTTGACATAATCACATACTGAGACTAAAAGCTGTACAGCTACTCTGGGGAGTGGCTTATGAAACTTGCATTAATGTAAAAGCAATTTCTTCTTCATAGCTTTAAGTCAGATCACTGTGTAAAATTTTAAAAAAGTGAATTGTAGGTTTAATCTTGCTTGGAGTAATGGTGTTTGCTTTCAGGTTTGGACTTAAAAGTTTGACAAGGAACAGACCTTATATTCCGTCCACTTACTCAGAAATCATAATTTTTGTCCACCACAGGCACATCTTATAACGGCTTTGTCCTCTTGCCTTGGAGGTGGGGCTTTGGCTCTGTTTTCTTTTGTGGCATGCAAGTGAGCATATCAAAATCAGCATGACAAATGGCATGACCATTGACAGTCTCAGCTTAGCTCAGGAACTTGGGGCATGCAAGGAAACAGATCCCTCTTTCCTGAAATTTGAAACTGTGGGCGTAATTTGCAGTTTGTGCAATCAGTTTTTACTTATCTGTAAGAAGTTAAGCAAGTAAAGCAGGTATGGCTGACAAAAAAACTATGTAGGTTTAGGGCTTTTTTGTTTAGTTTTTTTAATAGTGGGATGACTAACTTGTTTTTACCACAGACCGGTTAGTGCATAACAAGGGCAAGGAGGGAGGTTTACTGCAGGTGCCCTAAGCAAGAGTGACCTTGCTTATCTGACTTTGTCTAACTAAATACTGAAATGTCTATCTCCACTTAAGTTTTTGCATCAGCAAACTCTGTCTAGCTATACAAAACTCACTGTATAAATGAACAACAGCAATAACAAAATAAAAGCCTAAGAGATGTTTACACTTGATAGCGGATCTATTTTCAGGGCAGAATGTTAATTTAAAATTAAATCTTCATAAATATGTCTGGGCAGTTTTATTCTGTTTAATGTAGTCTATTCTAAACAACATAACTTAATGGTCAGCCAAGTATTTCCTTACTTGAGTCTATGCTTAAAGTTTGGTTTGTTTTTTATATTTAAGGAGCAGTGTCTAAAATTATTTCTGTCCTTGAAAGACAAGGTTAACTTTGCCTTGCAGAAGTACAAAGAATGCAATCATAATGAATGAAATATACTAATTCTACTAAATGTTATTTGGTGTAACAGTAAATAACATATTTAGTTTTTTGTGTGCCGAAAAACCTAACTTGGAATACTTGTTATGGCTGTGAACTAAAGAAATAATGGTACCATATCTTAATATTTTGGGAAATAGAAAGGTCTTGCTAAAGATGCTCTGTCACCATTCCCTTCTATAAGCGTGGAAGGCTTGTGTAGGAAATAATGCCTTCTGGGATTGCAAATTTTCCATGCCTTTTTAGCTGAACATAAACGTGAATGTTATTAGGTGTAATAGTGTACAGAAAGAAAACCTCTTTAGGTCTACAACCGTATGTTCAACAAAGATTGTAAAGGGTGTAGACTTGTTAAAAGTAGTGGGATTTTATGACAGGCCACAATTAAACACTGTGTACTGAATGTAGAAAAGCATTTACTGTATCATAAAAACTGTGCTGTACCTGCTCTGAATATATGCTGGGAGCTTTATTTTCAAAGCTGTCAGCTTTTTATTTTCGTAGATATTGCATCCACTTTCTTATTTTTACTATTGCAATTGTTTTGTTAATCTTCAGTGTTACGCAATTTAAAATTAATGCTTACATCTAAGCTGGGTGTAATTCTGACATATTTAACTGCAATACAGAATACTCTTTCAATATGTATATGCGTTACAGAGATTTGAGTGACTAATCAAATATACAGCTTTATGGCACAGCTTCATCAGTTGAGCATATAAGCAGGCTATTAATGTTATTTTATTTACTAAGCATTTATGTACATACTAAGCTAAACAGATTATGACTGTTTGAGAGGCAAGTGTGTAAAATTAGGGACTATGCATTCGTCTTGCAAGTGACACTGGTGAGCTGATCTTTTCACCCAGGAGCCACCATGAAAAGATGTCTGGTGACTAATGAAGAGTTAAATTTTCACTGCTGAAAAAGGTGTGTAAGGTTTTTAAAGTGACAAGTAATGGGTGTTGGCTAACTTTCTCTAAAATCCTAGACATAGCCTGAGGCCCTAGTCTTCTCAAGGCAAATGTACCTTGTGATGATTTGGGACTGTGTCTGCAGTTATAATGTAGGGCATCAAGGAAGATTGCTAAACCTACATGTGGCCCATCCAAGTGTGAGTATTAGGAGGCAATGAGAGTGCGACACTCTAAGGAAATTAATTTAAACAAGCTTTTGTTGGTTTTAGGGAGGATCACAGGAACTGGATTGGCGCTTCTGCTCTCCCACACTGCGTACTTCTGTACCAGGAAGAATAAGTCAGGTGTTGGTGCTTGATTGTAAGACCCGACCTGATGGTTTGCAGATAAAGGAGGATTGAGCAGAGGAGAGAAACAGGAATGCGTCCTCTCTGTCTTCAGTAGTGCTGACACTTCTGAGTCTGCATGGGGCTTTCTGCTTTCACTGCAGCGTGCTCTTTCTGCACATGATCTTCAGGATATTTCTTACGAATGTTGAAGTAAAATAATGCACCCTACAGAATTGTTGGTTTGGTTTTGCGTTGAGAATTTTTGTGTTTTGGTTTGGTTTTTTGTTTGTTTGCTTGGTTTTGTTTTTTTTGTTTTTTTTTTTTTTTTGGTTGGTTTGTTGTGTTGTTGTGTGAGGGTTTTCTTTGTTTAAATTATGATGTGTTGGTGGAGTGTAAACTGTAACCTAGGAGCATCCTCAGGATTGGATTTTTGGCACATTGCACTTAAGTATGGGTATTCTGGGCAGTCCATGAGCAGCTTGAGACAGCTAGTTTATTTTGTGAAGGCCTAAGGCAGCCTGTCACCAAGTAGTCTTTCACAATGTCCAAAATGAACGTAAGGGATCATGGATCAAGAAACACAGTGACCCTATGAATATGTCTCGGGCACAACATGGGACCTGTGACAACCCTTAGCTGTAAATAGTGTGAGAAGCCTTAACTTACCTAAAGCAAATGACATAGCAGGCAGTCCCTAAAACTGTGTTATAAGCATTTGCTTTCGTGGGATTGAGCACTTGGATGTTTTTAGAATGTAAATACTCAGTCCTTCATGTAAATATTTTTGTGATAGTCTTTGTGATTTTAGAAGTCTTTGGAAGTCTTTAAATCAACTTTATATAAATAAATAAAGTTATCTCAAAATCCAGAAATCTTGGGGGACATTCTCACTACTACTTAGGTGCTCTGTGGCCTGAATGATTAGCTATGTGGTAGGAGTCATAGCCAAGTGGGGGGTGACTGCCCTGGGGGCTCAGGGAAATTCTGATTATGCATTAGGAGACAGTGAAGGTGGGAGCAGTTGAGCTTGGATCCTCAGTGTAAAGTTAGTATGTAACAGCCTAAACTTTTAGTGTATTTCATGTCTTGATAAGAAGCAGTCTCTGGCCACTTAAGTGAAAGTAGATAAACAAGCTGTACATCCTCATGGAGCAAATTAAATCTTTACACAGCTGTTAATCATATGTTGATCTGTTAACTATTAAGACACTAAAAACTGTTCTTCCTCCTTCCATTGCAGTTAAAAGATGTAGTAAGAGCTACCATCCTAATACCAGCAAGTATTAGAATCTCTTGTACCTGCCCCACCTCTTTACCCATTATGAGGTGTAACAAAACCTGAGTCTGAGTCATTAGTCTCCTGAGGAGCTGGAATTTAATCACCTGGATGCTTAACAGTCTTATGTGAGATCATCAAATGGCTAAGGATCTGACTTGAGCTGTTCAGAGATAAACTTCAGGTGTGAAGATATTTGATTAACTGGTTAGTCCTGAAAAGTGGAAGGAAGAAGGCTACACCAAGTTCGAATGACTTTCAGTCTTTGTGTTGGGTTGTTTATGTCTTTACAAGGTGCTAATTGTCTCTTACCTGTGTAGTTAAGGCAGATGATTGGCATCTATTTCAGTCTCTTGCAAGTGTGTCTGCGGACACAAGATCTAAGCAAGCTGCACTTAGCTAGGTCCTGGCTAGCATTTCTTTTCTTAAATCACATTAGTTTAAGACAGAACCCTTTAGCCTTAAATGTGAAATGGAAATGTTGAAATTTTCAAAAATCCTGTATTTTTGACTTTTCAATGGAAAGCTAATTGATATTGAACCAGTGTATGTGTTCTCATTAATTTCTCTGAAAAGAGACTGCTGCAGGTTTAATACTAGATAAATAATGTATACCTGCAATAAACTCTAGTGGACACAAAGCACTCTGTAACTGTGTGCTGTCAAATTGTTCACGCATACCTATTCATGGTTAACATGTCTAATTCATGATAAAATATAGATGTGCTCAGCTGTGTGTGATTATGTCATGTGGTTAGTAGGAGCCGTGTTGCCATGAGCAGTGCTGCTCAGGAGGGCAGTAGAGCAATAGCTGCTACTGTTGAATCTAATTTCTTCTAAAATAAAGAGTGTTTTAATCAGCAGTGATAACTGGATAGGCACTATGTTGTAAGTGGTGTACAATACTGAAATGGATATGACAAGTATGACCAAAGTGGTGATCAGTACTTACCCTCTCTGAGGGTTTGCAAGATCTTGGGGGAAAAGAGGGGGTTTATGCAATGCGTAGACTTACGAGACAAAGGACTACGTAGGAGCCAACAATCATTGCTTATTAATTAATTTGGTGTCAGTAAATGTCATCTTCCAAAACATAATTTATCAAATTGTTAAATTTTTAGAAGTGGAATAGCTTTATATTTATATAAAGGTTAAAACTCAGAGCTAACTATTACTTTCTTACAGTGCTGTACTGTTGGGTTGTTTGTTTTGTTGTTTTTTTTTTTTTGTAGTAATACAGTTAATGTATCGATAGTTCTAGTATGAAAACATGAACATTGCTAATAAAACAGTGTAATTTAATGGGTGCTATAAATCTAAGGAAAAGAATAATAACAATGCATTTATTTAATATTTTTGCTGCCTCATATTAATGTACAGAACACTTCAGACTGATGTTCTGTTCTATATGTATGATGTGTCCTGGGCTTACAGAGTGTGTGTGCTTATGAACATACTTGTTCAGTGTAGTAACCTGTCCTGACTTTCACTGTTAGTGTGAATCTTAGAAGAAAGCACAAAGCAGAGAACATTTGCATACAAAGCTTTCCATACATCTGTGTGTGTATATATATGCACACAGTGCTGTTAGTTATATAACTGAGTGTTGACAATGGTATTTTATTAAAGTTCCTTGTCGTCTCACAATACTAACAGTAATAATGCATGTACAGATGGAAGATACTATATTGCAAATTTGGTAACAATATTATTTTTGGAAGGCTTAGTGAATGGAATGCCTAGCAGAAATGATAATTCTGGTGTGCGTGTTGTGCCAGCATCTGCTGCGAAATGAGATGCCTCTGCAAAAGTTCTCTGTAGACTGGCCAAAATCTAAGTCTGTCCAAGTGATATGTGTCACAGTAAATTAGTTTTGAGCACTGCTAACAGTCTGATCTTGTCATTGTGGTGTTCCTGCTTCACCAATTAGCTGAGATGTAAGGCTTACTGTTGATGAAATACCACATGAATATAGCCATACTACTTTTCACTCTCAAAGTCAGCTTCAGACTTTCATGTCCACGTAGCACAGTGTTACACATGACAACTGCTGAGAAAGTCATGCTAATGATTATCTTCAGCAATGCACTTTCCCTGAAGTGGCTGAATAACTTGTTATAGAGCATCCCTGTCAGGAATGTCAATTATACTTCAAAAGTGTAAAATTTAGTACAAATAAGATAAGGTTTGTTGTGGCCCAGCGTCAGGAGTAGCTTAAGGCAGCAGAAAGGCAAGCAGGTGTTGGTGGAGACAGAGACACAAGACAAGTAAGCTGCTTTGAGCGGGGGGGCTAGCATTACTCAAACACCACACCTGGGTGTTCAGATGGTCTTGGAGCCCGGTACTGACTTTCGCCTAGTTCAGATTTATGGAAGGACTTGAGTGAGGCAAGGTGCTATAACTTCTAGTTCTGCTAGCATTCAAACTGCTGAACTTCTCATTAGTTTAATTTCTCCAATATGAATGGACCTGATCAGCAAATTAATAAAGTGTAACTTGCTTTGGCAGAGCCAGAGGGAGTTATAAAACAGATATACTGGAGACAGGAGAATGAGACATGCTGCGAAGAAGCAGTGAGGCTCCCATGAGTGCCTGGTGATGGCATATTGTGCTTTGCTGTCAGTCTGTTGACTCGCATACACTTCAAAAGAGCTCTCTGGGGAGCCAGTTACACGAATCACTGGCTGATGCATTGTGAATCACAACAGTACATTTTTTGTTTGGATGGGCCTTGAGTGTGCCTAATGCTGCTTTGAAACCTCATCTAATGTCATAGGGGCTTGGGGATTTCAGTAAAAGTGGGGCAGTAGGGAAAACGTGCCCTCACAGATGTGATCAGTCAGAGCTGCTTCTGGGTTGGCTGGTCATCTGTTCTTTAGTATCATGTAGTGCTCCTCCTCAAAGCTGA
Source organism: Loriculus beryllinus (assembly GCA_039877255.1). Classification (NCBI taxonomy): domain Eukaryota; kingdom Metazoa; phylum Chordata; class Aves; order Psittaciformes; family Psittacidae; genus Loriculus; species Loriculus beryllinus. The sequence goes on from JBCJKH010058437.1 coordinate 68,261, forward strand.
GGAAGCAGCAAGAACCATGAGTGTCATGAAAGCTGACTAGAGAAGAAACCAAAAATTTAGTGAGTGTTCTGTCTCCATGGCTTATCTGAGGGAAGCTGCAGTCCAAAGATCTGGCCAGGGCAAAGGCTTCAGGGGGTTAGGGTAGGGGTTGGTGCTGCTAGGTGCTGCTTTGACATGGAGCTTTCTCTTAGGAATAAATGATTGCTGCTTCTTTAAGGAGCAGGCAGCAAAGGGTACCCAGTAGCACTGAATGAACCTTGAAATGTTACATTCATAACAAAGAAGAGCTAGATGAAGAGTTTTATCTGGGATTCCTAAGGAAAGGAGGTTTACATAATTGTGCTGCCCTTGTCTGCTGGTCTGCCTGGGTTCCTCAGTAACTTGAGAAATTGTAGGACAGTTTCAGGTAATTTTTTATGGAATTCAAATATATTAAAGATGCTTTATTCTTGATGATAATGATTAAGTGGATTAAGTAAGGCCTCAATCTCTGCATAGAAGGAAAGGCTTTGAAAAGAGTTCGGTTATGTTGTTCGACAGTGACACATCCACAAGAGGAAGATACTGAATGCCCCAAGCCCAGCAGAAAAGGTGGTGAGAGTTTGTATCTCAGTTGAAATGGGACAGTACAAACAAAGCTGCAGGTAAGCATGAAGGGCATTTCACTCCCTGTGAAACTATTTGGGCCTTTTAAAGTTTTGATGAATCGTCTGTGGGTTTAAAGCCAAAGTTGGGCTTACATTACAAACCCTCAGGCGTAACTGTGGTGATTGCACAGATGGTGAATAATTTATCAACACCAAATCTGATGTCTACTTGACTCCTCTCCTTAAAAAAAAACCCCAACCACCACACCAAAACAAATATTCGTCTTGGTGAAGTTAGTTTTGTGCAAAGATGTTAAACCAATAGCTTGGCTTGTCTGTTCCTCATCAGAGTTCAATTTCTAGGGTCCAGCACACAGAAGTCAGTAATACATTCAGTTGTCTTCCTCTTCTTTTTAATTACAATATATCACCAGTGGAATTTAAACAATGGGCAACTGATGACTTTTATTTAAATTGCTGATAATAGAACAATGCCTTCAACTATATTGTCAGAAATATTTATTTTTAATTTTTAATAACTAATGGAAAGCAGTTCTCTCTTAAATTAGTTGAAGCAGTGGCTGTTCCTGTACTTTGAAAGTATAGAACTGCCTATGTAAAGACTTGCAGATCAAAGAGGATATGGTTATGAAACATTAAAACAAACTGCAACATCCAGGTCAGAGATTATCTGTGAGCCCTTGGCGCTGACAATTCAGGAGTTACCAGAGCTGTGTGGGTTTGCCTCTTGCTTTCATGCTGAGAATGGAGGAAATCCCCCTTCTCCTGAGGGGAAGCCAAGGAGATAATTTTTGTGTATTTTAAAATGAACAGGGGTGAACTTTGCAAGGAAGTTAGGGTATTCAACTTTGCATGTTTCTTCACAAAACCCAAGAGGGTTATTTTAGATGTCCTTACTTAATTCAAAGATGTTGTGATTTCTACATACTTTCTGAGGACAGAACAGGTTCTGATCTGTGACTCCCAATTTACTAACTCATTCTTTCATGGCTATCAAAAATTGTAGAGTTGATCCTGTTTTGTCAATAGCAGTGATGACAGCAGTTACAGCTTGAAAAAATTATGTTCAGCCGTGAAGACACAACATAATCATTAGTGTCCAAACCTCAGATTTTAACTTGTTTCTAGGCTTTTTCTGGTATTTGCAGTGTCAAATCGCAATACTTTTACTTAATAATTTACAAAACACATAAAATACATTTTAAGCATGTGGGTAACTTTTTCTTTAGAATAGGGGAGTTAGAAGCCAAGGGACCTGAGTTCCGTATCTGACACTGAAGGATTTGGCACAGGGAAGCGGCAGTGGTTTTTCCATATCTGTAAAACCAGAACGGCTCTTACTGCTGGACAAATACTGGGGAAAAGGTTCTCTCCAGTTAACATGATGCCATTTGCATTGCCACAGATATGATCAAGCTTACAAGATTACTTTGTGCTGTTTTGGTGTGTATCCTTTGCCTTCTTGTAAAGTTATTGTATATGCTGTAATATTTTCTGGGCATTACCACAGGTCAGTCTCACTTCTGAGCCCAGCAAGATCATGGAGCAGATCCTCCTGGAAACTATGCTAAGGCACATGGAAAATAAGGAGGTAATTGGTGACAGCCAACTTGGCTTCACTAAGAGCAAATTTACTTATCAGATTTGGTGGTGTTCTTCAATAGGAGTACAGCACTGGAGA
>JBCJKH010058438.1:0-35949 GCA_039877255.1 Loriculus beryllinus
CCTGCTTATGGCAGTGGGGTTGGAACTGGATGATCTTAAGGTCCTTTCCAACCCTAACGATTCTATGATTCTATGATATAATTGGTTAATAGGGTAGTTGAACATCACGAGTCACTCAGTATAGTGCTGGTAACATCACTGGTCGTCTCAGAAGAGCTAAGAGTTGTAAAAGGTACATAGTTTCCCATACTTTCTCTGTACCTAAAGGCTGTTATTTCCAAACAGACTTGCAATGTGAGGGGTTGGAAATGTGGGGAGCCTTTCTTTTCTCTTTTGACGTGTATGGAAGCTGTTGAGAAAAAGAGAGCTTCAGTCTTCAGAACAGTTTGCCAATGCTTCACATGACATCTGGGCCACCTTCCTAGTGGTAAAACCCCTCATATAACACGTACTAACTAATCCCTTGATTCTTTCAAATTGCTCATCTGAAGCTGTTAGCATATATTATAACTATAACCAAGCTATTCCTGACAAGCATCGACATTTTAAGTAGTGTATGGCTGAGAAATTTTTTGCACCATAAAAAGTGCCTCCTTTAAAATAATCTGCCTTGAGAATCAGATGACATAATAATTCGGAGTTTTACTAAAGCTGTTTACATACACAGGTCTTTGGTAGGATGCCTTCCAGCGAGAGCAAGTGGCACACCAGCTGTGGTGGTCCATATAGCATATTAAAACATGTAAAGTACAGTTTGATAATCTACCTTAGGAACTAGTGAGAGAATTCTCATCTGTTTTCTCCAGGGACTCCTAATGCCAAAGGACAGATTGTTTCTTGTCAGTGTTTCAAACTGATCTCTATTTGCAAACATAGTGAGCGATGCCAAATGCAGTTCTGAACACAAATCAAACAGCTATTTTATTATGCACTGTTTTCAATTGAGTATTCGGAACAGAGAGGAAAGTAATGCAAAAACCCCACACTTGCACATCACATGAGCCATTTTCGTAATATACTTGAACACTGCATAAAAATGCAAAGGAATAAAACAATTCCAATAAAATGACAAGCACCTTATGAATTAAATATTATATTCACAAGGCTACACACTGGGATTTAATACAACATGATATACAGTGCGGACCAAAATACAAATACAGTGGATAAATTACTTTTTCTCTTTTAGAAAATAAAACCAAAGGGAAAATGATAAACTAATTATTGAACTAAAAGAGGAAGAAGAAATTGAGATTTTTTTTAATCTGAAAAAAAAAACCAAACCCAAAAAAACCCAAAAAAACCCAAAGCCACAAACACAGTAGCTTGTAGCCAATGATATTAAACCCACTTATTCATTAGAAGCAGGTCCAAACTGATTCCATTTGAGTCACAGCACAAGCATTCATAGTAGCAATTATGTGACCATCCATGTGGCAGTTGTTTTCTGTCTGTTTTGGTTTCACTTGTAAGAAAACAAGATGAAATTTCACTGGAAAAGTGTTACTTAACGTGCTTTTAAGATGATCTCAACACTGGCTAAATCAGCAAAGGAAAAACGGTTTTAAGTGTCATGCTCCAGACACCTATGGACTACTATTTTATTGTACCTGACAGGCAAATACATAAAGCAGCATGTGTGTCAGGATGACAATGCGTGGGGGAGAGAAGAGGCATCACCAATATATGGCAGCCAGCTAAGTTTAATTCAGAGTCTCCTCTAGGCTAGATTGGAACAAAAGAGAGAATATATTCTGCTCTTCATAAGGAGCTCACCTATAGTTGATTAACAGGTATTATTTCAGTGAACAGAAGCTCATTTAAATAAGAGTTCACCTTATTGCTCAGTAATAGCTACAGGTAGGTGCTGGGCCTGAACAGATATAATGGGCAAGCAAAACAAGAGCAACTCCCTCACAGATTAAAAAAACAACCCAAAAATAATTTAAAATAAAGGATTGCAAAGGATTAATTTCAGTACTTCACTGTGGACTAGCATCTTACTTTAAAACATCATTCTTGCATTTTTCATGATTAATTGAATTTATTTGTTAGTATTATTATTACGGTGATTGTGACATGGATGCAAGTTATGAGCACAGTAAATGTCTACTTAAGCAGCTTATCCTTACTGTTATATATTAATCATGGCACATATGGGATTATAACTAACTGCAAACAAAAAAGGGAGGGGGGAAGGGTTGAGTGGTTATATATGTTTCTGGATTAACTCACATTAAATCACAGTGTAAGAAAATGTCTTAGAATTCCAACTGTGCTGTGCTAAAATAAAAGGCACAATGAGCTCTGGATAGAGGAACACTTGCATATTTTTTTCTGCACAGTTATGTGTGAAAAGATAAGATCTCTCCATAAAACTGTAAAATAGAGCACTTACAAAATCCATTTGAAAATATTCCCTCAGGGATCTGAGATAGCTCCAGTATGTGTTCAAACAGGTACCTCTACAAATAAGTGATGCACTTTTGTCATCCCATTGAATCTGGTCAACAAGGGTCCTCTTTTGCTCGAATACATATAAAACATACCCACCTGCCCTTACAGCATGTGGCAGCTACATAAGAAGTCCCTTAGAAAGGCAGTCATGTCACCTTTAGCCAGGGCAATAACTAGACCTACAAGTTTTATCACTTCATCTCAACCCCTGTGGACCGGAAATAATTTGGTAAGCTCTGGTTTGAAAAAGAGAACTTGTTAAGAAATATCAGCCATACATGCAAATATGGAAGGAAAGAGAGTTTATGTTGTTTGGAATTAAATATATCTAAAAATACTGTAAGGAAAGATTCTTTAACTGGTATTATTATGTTCCATGATTTCTTAATCACATAGTTCCTATTCTATGTTGCAAGTAATTACTGTTTCAAGTAAACTTATCTTTTTGAAATTGGACTGCTGGGCAGCTACTTGTAAACAAAGTAAAAATGAAACAAGACTACATAGCCTAGAACAGTCTACTCTGCAATTAGCTATACTAAAATACAAGTATGAGAATGATCTAGATATCTAGTGTCACCTTGAGGAGTTAATTGTCGCTGTTGCCAGGACAGTCAGAAAAGGCATTAAATATGCCTGCGTTTACTGACAAGTATTTTATTTTCTGTTACACATCACAGGTTTTTTAACCTCTTAAGGCAGTTTTTCCTGTCTTTTTTGCAAATATTTCATTGCAAGCTGACAGACTACCAAGATCTGCCTAAAACAACTCAACCCAAGCACACTGAATGAAAAACTACTGGATTATGTTCTACTTAACTAGTCTGCACTACATTACATTTAAGATCTACTCACTTAAAATGATACTGTTCAGTTTATAAATATTTCTATGGGCAACCTTTTTATTTACAACTATGGGTAATATTTTTCTATGGGTAATCTTTTTATTTACAACTAAAGGTCCAGAAACTTTATGCTTTTTGTATCATATATACACCGTAGACCTATTCTTAAAAGTTGAACTGCTTCTGTCTTGAATTATGAAATTAATAAATGAGTTGAACTGGAATGATGAACTAAACCTTCTAGGTGAAAAGATGTATTTTCAAGCATAGGACATTAGATCTTAAATCTGATAACACTGTCAGAGCACTTTGTTATCTAAAAACTAGAAAGAGAATACCAAAAATGTTATTCTGTAAAAGGATGGTCAAAGTCAACTCATTTAAATGCTTTACATGGACCTGTTGTTTTGCTCCCAAAAATAATGTACAAGGAGAAACCTCCTTTTAAAGTCTTCAGATGTAAAAACTCAACAATTTCACTAATTCTGACAGTGTTTATAACTTGGGCCTCATGGGTTCATCTGAACCAGCAGAAAACATAGTATTCAATTTCCCCATTGGAAAGAAATGACAGGATGACTTTGGCAAAGCCGTTCCCCCTGTTGATATTGAATCCTGAAGCCCAAATTCTATTAATATAGTGAAGCGTTATCAGAAGCTTTTTCACGCTGCTTTAGTTCACCCTCTCAGATCAACGTGATTAATTGCTCAGTTACTTTTCTGTACCTCTTCCAATCATTTAGAGTACTTATTTTTACAGCATAACCACACACATCTCTTGATTTCTGCTTGATTGTGGTTTAATGAGAAAAATTTAAGACATCAATCTTTGCCCTAAGTTATTCTAGTTCCAATGTTCAAATGATCACGTTTGCTATCCTAACAATCTTCTCATGTAACAAACTCAAGGCATTTTAATAACTGTAATAAAACAGGTAACAGCAGAGCTGCCTTGACAGGAGTTCAGTTGATCTCAGGCAATATTGGTACCAGCATTCCCTGTGTACTAAATATTTCACTACTTGAAGGCAGTAGTAACACTAGCAACCAAGCCAAGACAACCAGATTGCAATAGATTTTATAGGTAACAGAAGCCAGAAAAAAGTAAACTTTTTAATCCAGCCTAATAAAGACAGTAACGTGTAAGAAACTTGGACATGCTTGAGCTTTCCATAGTAAATAAGAACATGAAGAGCAATTAATACGCATTCTCTCATTTTACTTCTAGAGATAGAAATTTTAGCCAAGACTGGTTGGGGGGAAAAAAAAAAGCTTAACTTCGTAATGATTTTTGTTTGTTTTTTCCCAAATATTTTGTTCTGTTTCTGAATTACAATAAGGTTTTTCAATATATCATAAAAATATGATTCTAAAAATATGACTTAAAAATACTGGTGTACACTACTTAAAAGAAGGGTTAATATAATGGTTAGGACACCTAAGGCTGACATTCATCCAGTTCTTCCCAGATGTCTACTCCACTCTCCAGATGAAGCTATAACAGTAAGAGTTCATGTCTGGGTTTTAGAAGCCTAATATCTACCAGGAAGTCCTGAAGTCTTATGTAGGAGTCAATAAGATGGTGCCCTACCAGAGTGTCCAGCTCATCTGACTACAGCCTCTAAGGAGATTCCAGGCTTGGCAGGAAGCTAGGATTGGAAATGCAAGCCAGGAGCAGCAGCATTGGCACTTGACTACGCTGTATTGGTTAGGGAAATAAAAAAAAACAGCTCAGAAGACGCCACACGTCTTAATGTGAACAGGTCCACCTTCTCCCTTTAATCTCCCAACTTTATGGCACTTACTGATACCCTTTACCCTTCCCCTTTCACCAAGTCCCAAAACAGCTTCTGCAGCACAGGCCAAGATCTGGCTCCTGTGAACCCTAATCCTGAAGCACAAAGTCTGCAGGGCACATAGTGTCAAGTTCAAGCACGTCCCACTTACTTCAAAGCAATTTGTGTGCCAGCTCTCCCAGAAGCAGGGACTGCCATACTCAGGTGTGGTGAGATAAGGATCTGTAGGGGTACAGGGAGATGGGGTATGGAGATGGGAACTACAGTTTTGGAAAAGATGGGAGCTGTGGAGACCATGTGGGCTAATACCATCCACATCACCATAACAGACACCCTTATGCAGGTATGAGAGCACACAGAGGAGCACCACCTTGTCACATTAGTGCCTTAGAACATCCTACAAAGGCCTGCCGAAATCATCATCCTTCCTCTTGCCTTTGTGTGCACCCCCTGACACTGCACGCTGTTTTGCACCTTGGAAGCTCTATTTCCCTAAATAGCCACCTGTGAGATCCAAGTTCAGGTCTTCTCCTTACACAATCAAAGCATTCTAAAGGACTGCACTGTCAGGATGTGCACTATCAGGATGTGTGTGCATGTGTGCACGAGTCCATGTCATAACCCTCTTCTGTCATGTCACTCCCCAGTTTTCTTCCTGATCCTAAGAAAACAAAACAGGATTATCCAAAATTTCTGTTTCTTGGAAATATTCCTTAAAAAAATTCTTGACTTGTACTCATCCAAAGCAGCCAAACACCACAGAAAAATCTGTTATAGAGCCACATTCTGCTCCGCTATCCTGTTTTTAACTGCAAGAAAATCTTTGTGCACACATAGGCTATTAGAATTTATTGCTGTATGTTATTACCTCCAAAAGCACATTAAGAAAACAATGTTTAATTCAAATCATGCACATGGAGAAAAAGCTAATTATTCTTCCAGAAAAAAGCATGTAAGGTAAAACTGCATAATAATTTGATTATTCAACCATTATATAAAAAAATGCAAAACCAAAACAAGCCGTGCAATTAAATGGTATTTTAAGTGTACTGTTTAATAAACCTATTTGCATATCTGTGTTCTCCTGTTACCAACGTACTGTACTGAAGATGTCAGTGTTGATCAGCTTCCAATCATCAATAGCACTTATTGAAATAGCATCCTGCTAGGAGCTTGGATTTTCTGCCTTTATTGGAGAACACCACTGATTTATGGAAAAATGAAATAAAATCAAAACCAAGAAATAAATCTTATTTCTGATATAAGACAATAAGTAAATATTTTACAACGTGTTGTCTTGCATATCTATTGACTTCTGGCAAAAATAAAATTCCCTTGCAAACATGCCAGTAGCATGCTCAAATAACACTGAAAAAGCAGCTTTTCTATAAAAATTCTGAGGCTTGAAAGCTTTAATAGAATGGACCTGAGCTATCTCGATTATTTTGATAGTCTTATAGAGCTGAATAAGTAGCATTATAATAGATTTATACAGTTATGTTTCAAATACATTAAGACTGAGGTAAAAAAAGGCAAATCTTTTAAAGCATTGCTTCAGTCTCTGTTACAAGACTCGATATATTCTCTTAAGTGAATACTCGGGCACAGTTTTACAAGAATTCTCAAGGTTTTTGGAACAATCTATAAACACACATGCTTTAAACAACTCATACTAAATCTATTTATAAAGCTATTGAGTGAGCCCCGCTGTGCCAGCAGTGGAATGTGTCCACTCATCCTGCCTCTGTCATCTTGGAGGAAGCCTGAAAGCCAGTGCTCCTCTGGAGGGAGCCCCTCAGGACTAGCGAAGATCCAGACTGCAACTTTTTTTCCTCCCATAGCAAGATGCAAACAGCAGGAGAGTTCATATGATGCCCCTCTTTGTTTTTAACGGCAAAGAAAGTTTGACAGTCCCGTGTACAGCCGTCTGCATTTCTATTTTCCCTTATGCATACGATATAAAATGTATAAATTACTATTATTTAGATAAACTTCCCCATGGCTTGGAAATTTTAATTTCAAGATTATCACATGCACCTTTTTAATCACTGGGAATACTTCGTAGAAAAAGGAAATCTCTGCCCCATCTTCCCCCCCCAGCCATAAATATAATCATTTTCTCTAGGTGAGGACCTCTTCCAGGTACAGAGGAATTCAGGCAATAGATAACTACTTAGTGAATTGGTGGCTGCACTGCATAGCACAAGACATATCAAAGATATATTAAAGCAACCCATTAATAAATTCTTTGACTGCATCAAAGACAGCAAGAAAAAGAGGAAGACAGAATTACCAGCCTAATGAGGTAACTTTATAACATAACATTGAGGGGTTTTTTCCCCAAAATTTAATGCTGAGTTTATAACAGAGGTATTCCTTCCATTATCAAAATGGGGTTTTTTGTTAATTTAGACATAACTGGAATGCAGGTCTAATAACTAAAAGCTTTCTATAGTTAGTAGAAAAGGCAATTGTCTTGGTATCCCCCAGTTATCATTACTGCAAATTCTAAACCAATTTAAGTTTTGCTCATGGAGAAAAAAAGACAAAAGAATCTTAGCCTACAGGGACTCCCAAAAAACAGATGGTTAGACATAGTTAAATTTTATAAGAAGAAGAATACTAAAAGGTAATACTGACAATTTTTACATTCCTATATCTTTTTAAATAAAAGGGACCCCTGTTGCAGCACAGTTTCAACAAGTATCATGAGACAAAATTCCCAAATATTATAAATTGCTTAACATGCTATCATGTTCTCACTGGTCCCACACTAGAATAGGACATACAAGCAGTGAACAGTTACTGGATGTTTAAGAGCCCAATACTGTACTAGTAAAAATAATGCAGCACAGCAACAAGTTCACTGGAGTGCTCCCTTATCTCACAACGTACCAGATGTACAGCCATTTATCTTGAAAGAAAAAGATAAATGAAAGAGGGCATAAAGACTTTTAAAAGGATCTTTTCCCAGTATTTAATAGTATGCGAAGTATACAAGGATTCTTGCGTGAAATCATGAATAGCAATAGGTCATTTTTCAGGGTATTAAAGAAAGCGAACCAGACATACAACAGGATGCCAGCAGGCAGCTTGCATGAGACATAAGGCTTTATATTCCCACTAGGAACATACCTTCTCTGATTTTGCTTTCCTGGCGTTATGCACAAACCTGCGTCCCAGCTTCTTGGCATACCAGATAGAGGCAAACATTGTGGTGATGAAGATTTCAGTCTGAATATGCAGCGCACAAGAAAAAGCCAAAAAAAAAAGAACTTCCCCCACAGCAGAGATACAAATCTAACGCTGGTTAAAGTCTCTCAACTATGCTGTTGCTCTGTCAGGTCCTCTCATGCTGCCTTCCACACAAAAACAAACCACCCAGTGTGGCCAGTCTGCAGGTGTATTTACATACTGCCAGCAGGAAGTCCAGGGTGAGGCATCTTTGCATCCAGCTCACATCCAGTCTGCTAAGTGCTTGTCTGCAGTTCTTTAGCACTGTCACCACAAACTACATATGTGTCAGTATGAAAGGAAGCTGCAGTAAACTACTGTAGCAGACAGCTCACCTCCTCTCCTCCTGTTCTGAAATTTAACTCCTTGGTTCTCTCTCCGATTTGCCAGCATGCAACAGAAACAGCAGCAGCTCAAATCTGAGATATACAGCACTGCAGGAAAGGAAAGGGGTACAGAGGTGCCAAAAATAGAACTGTATATTAACCATTAAGGTGAAGGAACAGGTGTTTTATGTGCTTCATTGCAATTAAGATGTGAAAGAAAAAGGGATTTTACTTTGTTCTAGTGGCTTGGGATATATCCAGAGGTATTTCTGTTACCTAGCTTCAGTTCGAAACAGAAAGACATCAGAGCTGTTCAGTTCACTTGCTGATGTCATACATGCTTTGCTGAAGGATTTAAGACTCACTCAAGGACTTCTGGTTTCCTTTGATAATGGCTCCTTTTCTTGGTTGTTTTTGAATTAATCTGTAACTTCTGCCCCACCAAAGCTTGTTTTTCCTCCTCCTCTACTTGCAAGTTATTTTTATAATAAGAGTTAGAAGTGCTTATGAATGCCTATTTTTGCAGTGAAACAGCAATGTACCAATATCCTTTTGTCACATATTTCAGCTTTAACCCTTGCACTTCTCTTCAGTTATAATCTCTAAACAATAAGCAGAGACATACCCCTTTTGGCTCCCAACATATGACTAACCAGATGTTCCTCCCAGCCAGAGCCAGTATCAAAGCTGCAGACTTACAGGGTTCACAGATGGCTGTTGTATTTGATAACACCTCCTATTATAGGCCAAACCCTGCCCATTGCCCTTCCACCTACAATTATGGATATACCAACATGTGGGAGAAGCACTGCTGTCCTGTGTGCAGGACTGCATTCAGGATGCACACAGAAAGAATAATTTCTGCTCTGCTATTCTTTGGTAAAGAGTAAATCAAACCTAACAGATCCATGGCAAAGGAAATACACTCATAGCAATCTAGTATAGGACTCTTGGGGCCAATGAAACACTATTTCTGCCCCAAGGTTTTCAGAGGGTTGCTGAAACTATCTTCTCCAGGGTGCATGAATTCATAAGGCAAAATATTCTACTCCTACTCAAAAGTCACAAAGAACATCTAAATTGCTGCAGCTGGATGGCATTGCCCAAGCTGTGAGCCTGAAGGCATATACTGCTCAATTCCACTAAGATGATAAAGAGTTCAAAGAATTCCTTCAACATGTTTTAAAATGGCAAGCTGGTTTTAAACTGAAATTATTAGATGGTGACTTTTTTTGTCAAGGAAACTCCAAGGTAAATGTTTGGGTTTTTCACAACATCTAAAGTCTTCTAACAAAATATTTGTTAACTGGTAGTATTTCTGGGAAGAAATCACTTCCTAATTACTTCCAATTTGGACATTTAGTTCTACCCAATGGTCAGAAAGTTGTAAGACCACGAAACAGAGTAAAATCTTGTCTCATCTAGACTACAATTGGTATAGAAGAGCTATTTGTCTGTAACACCAACACTCTGAACTCTGGGCTGATAATAAGATGGATTCTCCAAGGTACAAAGCCCCTTATTATGCCATGTAGCAGACTTGCACCACTCTCCACATTTGTGGGAGTGCCCTATAATGACAGAGTGCCCTATAATGGAGGAAGGGGAAGAGAAGAAAGAAAGATGGCCTGAAAAGCTTAGGAAGAAATCAGAGATCTTGTTTCTAGCTGAGATATCACTGTAAGGAAACATGGTAAAGAAAAAAAGAAGAGACAAGAAGCAGCACATCATTACACAGCTTAACCAACACTGTAAATGTTAAAGTAGAAAGAACAGGAAAAAAGTAAACCTCATGTTTTATCTGCATAAACAGTAGAACACCTCTCCCACTCTGCTCCCGTGCTTTTGTGAAGAGAATAATTTGACACAATTGCACTACAACAAAGAGTACATCCTCTCAAGCAACTATTTATATATCTTATGTATATTAGGCTGCTGAGAAAAATCGAAGGAAACACTCATTAAACAATAAAACCTCTTTTTTATGACTTCCATCATCAACATTAGCAGCTTTACAGAACTATTTATTCAGGAAAAATAGAGAGCAATAAAAAGCCACAATTCATCCCACTTAAAGGAAAAAAAGATAGAATACATTGTTCGCTTAAGGAATAATGACAAAGCAGTAGGGAGGTAATTTTCTCCACCCACTGAAAACGTTAGATCAGGAAGAATAAATCTCACCAAATACCTAATTCTGGTTCTAATCAGAAGTGCATTTTTAACTATTTGCATGCAATTGCAGATGTATCCAAACCCTACAACATAGAAATGGCCAGGCTATAAGCCATTTTTCTGGCTCCATCGTGCAGTACTGTGCCATATATTGTCAATAGCATGTTTATTAGGACTGTACTGGTACCCAGGGAATTTATGATTATTAATATTTTACTGTAACCATAACAGCCTGCATTTTACAGAAGTGCTACAAGCCAAACTGCTTTAGAAGAACTGAAGCTCCCAGCTGCTGTCTGCTCACAGGAGTAATATGTACTTTAACTTGCTCACGGAAGTCCTACGTTACAAGGGCAGAGAGATGAATGCAATTGAACAGCAATACTATCACAGACAGCAGATAATCAGTCAAGAGCAAATTTTACAAGCGGTTTCTTGCTGCAGAGAAGACTGTGGTTTCCAGTAAACAATACCACACCTCTGATGTACATTACACTGCATTTCTGTGCCTCTATGAGAAGAATTGGTCTTACCACAGGTATGGGATAAGCATAAAGCGACTGCAGTGTTGAATCCTATGATTCTTATAACATGGATCCCCCAACATTGCAAGCAACAACAATTGATGCTCAGTACTGAAACAGATGGTGGTTTCAAACACCTTGCCAACCATTTGCATGCACTGAGCATCACCAGTTTTTCTGATGGCTAATGTCCTTTTTCAATTTTAACACCACTGTTTTATTTAAGCTGCTCATGGGAGGAAGTGCAGCTTTCCTTTAGACAGGGCATTAATCTTCTCTTAAGGGCTGACTTTTCACAGCGCACACGTGGAGTGTCAACCTCCCCTTCACACACCTGTGGTGAAGATAAATGTTAGTTGTAGATTCTGTTTCTCTCCTACCTCTCTCTGAATATATACACACACAGTAGTCATAAAATGTGATGACAGGACTATTTAAAATACAAATAAACTTGAGCCATCAATAATGCCTTTCCTGCAACAATGGGTAGACAGATGAAAAGATTAGTCACCCAGGGTCTGCAGAACTCTGTTTCCAGTGAAATGCACATGGAATGGGACAAGTTAAAAAGGAAATTGTGAAGATTTAAAACAATCTCTTCGCTTCAGGGTTTATATGTTAGCACTTGGCATGCTGTGGATACAGCAACAGAGCTGATGATGTGAAACTAAGGTAGCTAGCTTTGTTTTTTAGTACTAGGCAACAACAGATATTGATCTGGCTGACTGTACAAGCAATCATTTCCCATCCCCAGCACAACTAATTATCTTACACAGTTGCATGATGCCAAGATATATTATTTAATGATCAGAATACTAGAAAAAACAGGAACCTCACTGTCTGATATTCCATCCAGAAGATATAAATTTTGTGCATTCAGACCTTACAGCAATTAAAGTAGGTGAAAGTCCCAAGATTTTGTAAGGACCTGATTTTTCATTCTTTGCTATAAACAGAGGCACTGCCAAGTCCACCACTAAACCGTGTCCCAGGCACCACATCTACACATCTTTTAAATCCCTCCAGGGATGATGACTCCACCACTGCCCTGAGCAGCCTGTTCCAAAGCTTGACAACCCTTTTGGGGAAAACAGATTTCTTAATATCCAGTCTAAACCTCCCACAGTGCAGCTTGAGGCTCTTTCCTCTTATTCTATCACTTGTTACTTGGGAGAAAAGACCCCTCACCTCACTCCATCCTCCTTTCAGGCAGTTGAAGAGAGCAATCGGGTCCTCCCTGAGCCTTCCTTTCTCCAGACTGAACCCCTCAGGTCCCTCAGCCATTCCCCATCACACTTGTGCTCCAAGCTCTTCACCAGCTCCATTCCCTTCTCTGGCCCCACTCCAGCACCTCAATTGTCTTTCTTGTAGTGAGGGTCCCAGAACTGAACACAGGATACAAGTTGCTGCCTCACCAGTGTCAAACATTTAAGTTTCTACTCTTACCATTTTCCACCAGTTTTGATGTTTTGTAACAGATTTTTTTTTGTTTGTTTTTAATAATTTCTTTTAAATTCTATCACTTATGCCTGGATTTTTAAGATGAGTAAACCCAAATTACTTAAAACCTAAATGCTTCATTGGAGCATCTCAGACGATGGCCAGAATAGAACACCGTGGTTCTGAGAACAGACACATATCTTAACAATGAAATGTTGCAGAGAGAGAGGAAGAAAAAAACCAAACAAAATCCACAACAACAAAAAGCAGAAGATGAAGCAAAATGGAATAAAAAATGGAAAGCAAAAATAAATGAAAATGAAATGCTGTGTATTAAGGATGGCAGAGGTTCGTGCTGTTCTCTTCCAATTTTTTATACTCCCTTAATATTTCTTGTACCAAATCTTTTCTCTTTAGAAACTATGCTTTTAGAAACACAACTGTGGCATTGCATGTTTGTCCCAGGTCTAACTTCCCCTTTAAAATACAAGATACCGCGTGCAGACATCTGTTACCTTCTGTGATGTATGGCAGAACTGTCTTCTAGCAGAGGGCATGGAGAATTTAATACACAATGTCACAGGGTGTGGAGCAGTAAAGAAAGAAAATCCAAGCATTTCCTTTCATGCATCACCTTTAAGCATGAGGCCCCCCAAATTGTGCCGTCTTCCATGTAATTATCACTTCTACTTTTCTATTCTGCAATTATTTGATGTGGTAGATGGCACTCAACTTGCTACTTGTGGTGCAACAGGTCAAGACAAGATAGGATGATGTGCTTGCTACATAACTGCATGAAATAAAGCTTTAGCTTTAGAAGCACAAGAAACTGAGACGTAAGAAGTCCTATGGTAAACACTAAGACACGTGGATGCATTGTGGCACTTTACAATGTAATGACATGAGAGAACGTTTTAGATTTAGTCAGTTCTTTTTCTGCTTTTATTTGTTAAGCCTTAGAATGGAGACAAACCTAATTATGGCACTTAATTTTGATTTTAGAAATTGATTTTCCACTCTAGTTTCTGCTGGTGCATAGGAAACTCCAGTGAGTCACACAAGTAACATAACAACCATTAGCAGCCTTAGAAATAAATAAAAACTTGAAAAATGCCACTTTATTCTTGTCTTTGTCTCTAGCTCAGCACAGATCGGATACCGCTTTACCTTTCTGCTAGAAATGTTTAAGCCTTTTCATGCTACGTTAAGAAATCACAACTAAAATGGGGCATAAAACACTCAGATGTGCCATTATGCTGCTCAGATTCTTGTATCAAATCAAAGTACAGTGTATGTAGTACAGTTATGTATTTGCATGGCAAGTACTCCCACAGGAAATAATATAAACTACAAAATTTATCCTTCAGGAGGGAAAAAGAAAGAAGGAACCACACACTGCAAGCAGTGCTTATGTGTGTCACCAATGCATTTTGCAAGGGACTTGCCAAATATAACCATGAACAAAACTGAATTCAGTGTAGAAACACTTATGTTACAGTGCTGTGCATATGACTCCCATCTTGTAGTGTTCAAGTACCTTTATTTTCTTTGTACATACGAATAAGTCTGTGTGATGATGGAACAGTATATCTCTCTTTCAGGATATTATGTCCTGCTTTCAGAAGGGGATGAAGTAAGGCACTAAGTGACTTGATAATAGCCATAAAGGAAAAAAGAGACTCTGCATGCTGACTGGGAGCCCAAAATCTCCTCCCTCCCAGCTGTGTGGCCACAGGGTATGCCATGGCCAAAGCCAAGCAGGGTTGGCAAAGCCCCCTCTATAACTCAGTTCCATGCCAGTCTGTCCAGAGCAGGCAAGCTGTCTAAGCAGTTAAATCCATTTACATGCATTTATCTACCCACAAAAAACACAGAGATATCCTTTCCATATGATTTTTTTTTGTTTTAGCAACAGTAAATGAGGCAGCCTTTAATGAGCTGTTCATCTCACAAAGAACCCCCAAAAAATCATTGCAGGCACAAGAATGGGAATATCATCCTATCATAAACATTATGTTATTCCTGGCTGATTATAAGCTGCCTTTTCTTTCAAAGACCTCCTTAAATCTCACTTTTGCTTTATCAGCCTCAAGAGCAACATTTAAGTCAGTTTAAACAGAATTACCCCAAGTTACAGCAAGTTATCAGTGAAACACATAGATTCCTATGACCTAAGATCATTTAATAGTTTGAGGTGAATATGCTTAGCCCTTATCCTTATCCAATCTCTCCAGATAACCCTCGTACACAAGAAATAAGGTTTCATATGTAGCATTAAGGAATTACAAGTGATGACATCAAACAGGATAGATATAAACTAGCCCCATTCTACCACATCCTTGTAGGCAGATACATGTATGTACACCTGGGTGGGCTGAGCCCATCCAGCACATTTCTAAGCAGCAGCAGCAGCATGCACACCAAACACTGTAATCTCAGAGGCTGGGCTGCCCTTGGTCACTCTCCCAAGCTTCTGCCAGAGCAGCAGTCCCCCACTACCAGCTGTAACTGTCTCCAGCCCTATTCTGCTGTTGGCTGGGCCATACCCCACCTGAGAAGCCCCTACTACCCCCTACCCTCCAGGGGCTTCTAACCTGGCTTTTTAATGTATGCTAAAAATATAACCCACACAGGGGGAAGAAACAAACACAACAGGTAATGACCTCTGCCACTTTCCATTCCAATTCTTCCTTTTTACCTCTGTTCTCAGCTTTCGTAGGCTGTGAGCCTCACAAGTTATTGGAAGAGGTCCTACAGTTCAACAGTTCAGTATTAGTTAGGAAGTTAAGTCATTTCAGAGACAAATTGTAAAGAATATAGATGAACACTTTAGATGCTGAACACAGATTTAAAAAAAGCAATGTATTCTTGCCAAAATACAAAAGAGAAGAAGCATGGAGATGGCGGTGTTCTACTTAACTCCTCCAAATATCAGATGGTCTACTATTAAGTAGGATAGCTAAACAACAAGTCTTTATCCAGGACTGGCTGCAGTTCTTATTTCCTACAGGCAGAAACAAGAGGTCTCCATGCTCATCACATTCCTGTTGCTCAACAAAACAAAGGACAACCCAAACCATAGCAGACGAGACACCAGGTTTTCTGTCTTGATTCTGCTAAAACTCTTCTGCATGAGCTTAATTATTTTTTTCAAGCCAGCTGCTCACTTTTAAAATAAAAAGAATAATGTTCTACTGCACTGGGACAGTCTAAAGATAAAAGTATTAATAAATGCGACGCAATGTGATAGAAAGTATTAAGGAAAAAGAGAGCATCTATCTGCACGCTGGTTAATACAGAACCTTACAGAACTCTGCTGAAAGGTGTGTGTGAGTCCGTAACAAAACTGATTACTCAAATGCTTCATTCTAATGTGACATGTGAAAAGGTGATTTTAGCAATAGCAGTAATAAATGGTGGCGTTATACCCAATTGGACTGGAAAGGGAAAAGAACTGTAGATATATGAGGTCAAGGAGAAGTTATTCTTAAGCCTATGAGAAGATCTTCAGAAATAGAAAAGTCTATAGCAACTGTTAAAATATAAAGAGTAGGTTTACCTACAACAAGCATAAGAAACAGTTATGGAGGTAAATTTTTTATTGCAAAGTATTTTGGCACTTTGAAAACCAGAGGAAGAATTGAGGCAGCATATGGCTAGTGGGATATACTTTGATAACAGACGGAGTAGAGCTGATAAAAAAAGTCCACAAAAACTGTTATAGCTTTTTTGGACAACAATAAAAATAATACCATCTTCTCAAACACTTTGAAGTTTTTAGATTTAATCTGAGTGTTTCAAGAAAACAGAAACTTTTTGAGCTCTCTAACCAGCAGAAAGTTTAGAAAGTGTTCCTTGAAATTGTCAAAATATTTATCTTTCTTTTTCCATCAAAAGTGAGAACATTTCAGCCTTCTCCAGAGCTGTCAATTCTGCTGTCTAAATTAAATTTACATTTAGCTTTCCCTCGGGATCCCAGTCAACAGGTATTTTTAAAATCTCTGTTCTGCACATCTCACTGGAAATACTTCCTTTGGATTCATGCATATTGCAGCCCAAAAAGTTCTCCCACACTTTTCTGCAAACTGATTTCTGCCAAGCTGGCATACCAGTTATCTTCTCACATGTCACCCAGACACTGTGAAGATGCTAGAATGAACTTCTGTGAACTTTTAGAAAAGCATCTTAAGGAGAAGTACCACTACAAAAGCAAGAAATTATCTGGTTCTTATTTTTCTCGTATACTGGTAAGCACCACATTTAGAATCATAGAATAGAATCATAGAATAGCTTTCTAGAATAGAAAACTAGAATCATAGAATAGCTCATTCTAGAATAGTACATTCTAGAACTAGAATCATAGAATAGTTTTTCATGCCTAGACCTCCCAGAAGGAGAAAGTTGAACAAAGAACTTTCTCCACCACTCCCCACAGCTAAACACATAAAAGATTGAATATACCCAGATTTTCATAACTCATCTTTGCCTTCCACATGGTGATGCACCACAACAAGCATCTCCAAGGACTCCAGTTATTTGTTGTATGACTGTAGATAGTGAACTGAAGCAAAAGCTCAAAGATGCTTTCTGCTTCCAGCTGAGATAATTAAGTAACGAGCAATGTGCCAAAAGCCCATTCCCAGCATTGGAGGGCACTCTGATCTTAAGAGAAACATTCTTATTCTCTCCACTTTTGTCCTTTTTGCCATTTAGAAGTCTTGAAAGGTTCAGTGAAGATAAAAGAGATAAAAGGGCCCAGACTTCTACAACACTATATCCTAGGAGGGTCAGGCTCCTAGATACTGCTGGTTGTCACAACCTACCAGTTTTGCAGTTAATGATAGCAGTTAGTCTGGGTTATGGTGACTCCCAGCTCTGATGTGGATTAGATCCTTGTTATAGCAAGCCCCACATTCAATGGATAATAAGAGGAGTGCTTCGTCAACCTCATACTAACCTGCCTAGCACTTCCACAGTCATCATCTTAAGGTTAAGCACATCCCACCACCAAAAGTGGGTCTTTTAAATGCCTTCTGACATGTCTTTTTCCTGCTTTCAAGCTTTCTCTATCAAGTATGCAATAGACATCTATTGGGGTTTTTTTGTTCCTTAAATGTAACGGATTAAGTAATACCTATTTACCTGAGAAGATACTCTTCCTATAGTAATGCTGTAGGAAGACAACAAAGAGATAGTGGATTGCAAATGCATTACACAAAAGTGTTGATAATTTATTGTGATTTAGCGATGAGGTAAGCAGGCAGCATAATCTTCCAGCCTCAGATGGTTTCAGCTTGAAGCGGACCAGAGGTAATCGAAAGGTATATTCCTTATTTGTTATAAGCAATAAATCACCATTAAAACTTAGAACATAACATGACAACACAAATATGCTATATGAATGTATGACGTCAGTACCAAAACATGCTGTTCCTACCTCTGGAATTTCCATCAGAACAAGCACATGAAAGAGCACACTAATCCTTTGGCTTTCATTGCATGCTCAATGCATATCCCAAGTAATATATAATGGATATATGTTACATGATACATCTTGCGTTTCTTTGCCCATGCAAAGAGATAAGAAATACCAGAGAGTACTTTACAAGTCACGACTTCAGCTGTATCTAGCACAGGGAACATAGCCTAGGTTTCAGCCTCCACAGCTGTACATTTAGGAGTGTGCAATGTACCTTGCTGAGGAAGACCTGCATTATAAATTGCACAAGCACTGAACATGATGTAGTGGCAAGGCAAGCTACCTTACAAATGTAAATTCAACAGATTGCAAAGAAAAAAAGAAAACCATTTCAAGCCATGCTGGAAATATATGTAAATAAAGTCACTGAAGTTGAAACTGGTCGAAAATTACAAGAAAGTGTATAACCTTTGAAAGCCCCAGATAACAAAGTTAATTACAAACCACTTGCAAAATTCTAGCTTCCAGAAAGTGAGGTAATTTTCCACAATGCTTTTCCATGCGTAGAGGGAGACTGCTAAAGCTGATATAATCTGGGCTACATTTAAATATCCAGTCTGTGTTCCTTACGTGTATTGATAAGACCTAGTCAGAGCAACAAATACAGTCTTAAAACGTTATTGAATATCACTTTTAATACCTGTTTTACTTATGTGTCCTTCTTGGGCAGGTTTCAAAATCAGGACTAAGTAAAACATGAGTCTCAACCACCATCATAATATATAACATTGTTTTAAACTCAGTATGTTCCTAATGGGGATTTTGCTACTGTAGAAGTTGTGGTTGATTCATATCATGCACCAAAATTCTCCCAGTAATAATTTTGGGAAGTAGACAGTTATACATAGGATGAATACAGTTATATCTAGGATGCTCTGTAGGATGCTTCAGTTCAAACAAACACCAGCCAACCCACCCCCTTCATAATTCCTGAGCGTTAAATTCTCTTCTTCCACCGATTTAAATGGGAGTTTTGATTAATGAATGATATTTTTCTCTCTCATGACTGTGGCAAAGCCTCTCTTCTGCTGTAACATATTTCACAGTTTTAGGCACTATACAAGAATTTACAAAAAGATTGCATATTCACTTGGAACAGGGAGCCTGCCTATTTCTATGGTCCAGACAGTATCGCATACAATGGCAAAAAACTAAAGGTTGCCTAAATAGTTTAGGCATTTACAACATACCTAGCTATTGTCATCACCAGCCAAATAATCTACAAGTAATTCTTCAGTTGGGAAGAAAGGTCAAACCGTTGGCTGCAAAAGTCACACACATTTCATTCATCCAACCGCATTTTCTTTAACAAGCAGAAAGCCTAAAAGACTTTGGAAAGCTACAAAAGGTAATAACTTTCACTTAATTAGGCTTCTCAATACATGTGAAAGTACTTTAGAAGCATACCCACAGGTCAATGAAAATAAAAATCGACAACCATAAAAGCCCTGAATTCATTTATAAATAAGTACTGATTCTGGCACTTAACTCTGGTGTAATTTATCCTACATGAAGAGGAGAAGCTATGCAAGAACGAGCAATTTATCCTTTCTTCATCTGTGATCATAACCCATGGTATTAAATAATCTGAATGACACTGCTTTTCCCATGAGCACTCACGTATTTTTTCGCGATTGAATAACTCTCCACATCTGTGTTATAATGTACATTAGTATTATTTTTAAAAACCCAAATTTAAATCCACGTGTATGATAGAACATTTTTGCAGAGACAACATAAGTTCCATATCACATTTTTAATGCAAACTAAAGCGTT
Source organism: Loriculus beryllinus (assembly GCA_039877255.1). Taxonomy (NCBI): domain Eukaryota; kingdom Metazoa; phylum Chordata; class Aves; order Psittaciformes; family Psittacidae; genus Loriculus; species Loriculus beryllinus. The sequence goes on from JBCJKH010058438.1 coordinate 19,993, forward strand.
CTATCCACAAGATCCAAAAAGCAAGGATTCAGTAATGCGCATAACTCTAATTAGACAGCAGCTGAGCAGAGCTGTTCAGCTAGCTGGCTTAACAGCTGGTCTGAATCTCTTAGGGAGGAGCATATTTATACAAAGCATTTCATGAGGCCACACACTGAGAGCTACAGAAGTTTATTATAGAGGCAGGCAGGTTGATTAATAAATATCAATTTTGCTGTGGGAATCAGAAAGGTAAGTATCTCGCCTGTCCAAGATGCCTAGGCATTTTGTGGATTTATGCTTATTTAGGTGTATGTCATTTAAGTGACTAAAAATGTCATACTCGATAAATAGCCTCATACGTAATTAGGCCACATCTTTTATCAGCTTCTCAAATGCTCATCTTTGGCAACATCCAGGAGTGAACATATCCATCTTCAGACAAAAAGATTCAAAGAAAATGAGGATAAAATAGCTGAGCCAACACATAACAGCCATCTGTCTCCAGGACACAGTTACAGACAGTCTGGGAAGATAACTAGGGCAGTGGGAGTGGAAAGACTGGGGTGTGTCAGATATGCAGTTGTGAGTCACTTTATTTTCTAAGTTACTGCACAAGACAGATGTCGTGACCCTTCACACAGCATTGCGGAATGAAGTGTTGGCAATACAAGGTGTCAGTCTGGACAATAACTAGAACCCTTTTATTAATGCTCAAGAATACTTGAAGCTTTCCAAGAGGCACTCCTTTTCTGCAGGCCACTGGTTCCGTATTCTGGGCACAGCAGTAGTAGTCTGATGCGTAAGCCAGATTTTCTAATTTTACTTTATTTTTTTTAAAGGAAATCTCTATCTGGCATTCACTCAGAATATTCTTAATGCTGAAACCCAAAACCTTTTCTGTATACCCATGCTGCACAGAAACTCAGACTGCAGACACAGTCTCAAGCTACTGTGACTTTATTTCCTTCTCAATCTCCCTGTTCTTTTCTTAACCTTCCAATTAATATTATAGATTGTTGCTATTTTGTTCTGTGTTTTACGCCAGACTGCTATCCAATCCTAGCTGCTTCCAGCAGAATTCCAAAGCAATTTATTGAAGAGGATACACGTAAAAGTGCACAGCTCCATAGCATAAACGTATACTTTGCATATATTTAAAATACACTAGGATGACCTTATGCCTCTCTTGACTTAAGTGAGCTTCTGTGTCTGGAACATAAACCCAAATATTTTCAATCCAACCTTTTAGAAAGCTATTGGAAGTAAGAGTCAAAAAAGTATACTGAGACTATGATGTCTTTGGATGTCACCAATCTTATTAAATTAAATGTTCTTCTGAGTGTTATTCTTAACTATAATAATTAACTATACTGCAGGGATATCATTGCATATACCTGTCAGTCAATTAATGAAAAAAATACAAGTGAACATTTTCTGTTTAGTACTATAGGATGTTTACAAATGCTATGTCAAGGTATAATTTGACTGTTTTTTAGACATTTAAAAGTTATGTATCTCAGTCCAACTTTGACATCACAGGTCCCACAGTAGTCAATGGCAAAAAGTAGGCATGTTGTATTGCTGGTTTTGTGTGATGGTTAGTCTGAGATTATGTGAGAAGTGATGAATGACACTCAGAATTCCTTAGAGCTTTGTATTGGTGGGAGACAGGGCTTTGGAGTGAAGCTCATAGGTGCTGATGGTATTTTAGGGATGATGCAGCCCATATCAGGCCCCAAACTGGCAATAAAGAAGGATATACTGCACAGCATAGCATCTGGAAGGAGTTAACTGCTTTGAAGCAGAACAGGATTTGGTTATTCAGGGAGAAACAGCACCTCAAAGAATTTTGGTCTAGAGGTAAATTGTGGTTTAGGATAACAAACAGCTTTGCAAGCACTTCCAAACATTGCAGCTACAGCTTAAAATCTCCATCTACGCTGTGTAATCCTAAAATCATTTTTACACTGAGATCATAAGTGTAAAGATACCCGGGCACAGACTAATTCAAGCCAAACAAGACCTATTCTAGTTTCTCATTTCAAAAAAAACCCAGCAACAACAGAAAACAAGTATCAGCTCTCTGGCCATGGCAATTTTCCCAGTCTCATCTCTGAGTGGCAGCTCTACCATAGCATTTGAACAGCACAGCAGAGCAGCTCTACTATAGCATTTCAACACTGAAGAGTTTTTACAGGAGGGAGACATCAGGAAATGTGCCTATAACAAGGCCAGTGTAACATACTAAACTGACATCACTTCGTTTGGAAGTGGTGCCAAACTGTTGGTAAAACTGGTTTCTTTTCCCACATGGTGCTGTATCGATGTGTATGTGATTCAGCAGTTGACCAGGCATATTATGAGAGATATCTCTATAATAAAAGCTTTTTAAAATATTAATAGGTATTTAGCAGGCACAAAATTTAAGTTTTTAACATTTCTGGCTAATTTGTTGTCATGATGAGAGTTTTTTTGGGAGGGGCCTTATTTTTTGACAGCTTTTTTGCTTTATCTCAGGTATTACAGTATAGGTCAGTTGTGTTTGAATTCCTATATTTTCACATATTCTACTTTAGAGCATTTCCTTTTGATAGGGGAGTATACTCTAAGCAGTCAATAATCAAAATGTACCACCAGAACAAAGGAATGTCCCTTCACCTGTTCTTTTTGGATTAATCCTTTATGTCATGGTGAAGAAACATTGAAGCAAGACTGTCTCTGGTTCCTGCATCATAGGCGTAAAAAGTTCTCTCAAACTGAAAACCTTTGAAGTTGAATGAGGTGCTTAAAATACTTTAAGAGCGACAGATTTTTAATGAACTATGGATATGGCATTGATTTCTTTTTTCCTTAAACTTAACTGGTAGATGCTTTGTGACATTTCAGAAAGTTGCCCAATTTTTATTTCATAAAATAAATTATTGGTTAAATCTTATAGGCTGGAAGTACAGGCAAAGGAGTTTGGGGGGGGATAAAAAAAAAGCAAGCTGGATAATCTTCTGCCAGCTGTTAGGAGGGATCTGTGCTTGAGTGAATTGGAGAATAAAGGCAATGAGAACAGACTGAAAGGAATGACACTGTGTCCAGTTCATACCAAGCAGAAAGACATTACAAATGTAAAATAAATAAGAAGAAGTGTGGAGGGACACTGACAGTTTCAGATAGGAAATCTAAGAGAGCCCAGACTGCACATTCGTAACAAGCTTGTTTTGCATGGATGGGTTTGTCAGAGAATTAATAAACCTCAACCTATCGGTGCAGAAAGCAACAAATTGTGTTTCATACAGCTAATATGCTACCCATGACCCTAATGAAAGAGGACTAAAGAAGAGAGAAACACATCAAATGAATGTGGGTACCCTCATAGGGATGCTCTGAATTAATAGAGTTAATGATGGGGGACGATTGCTCGTATTATAGCAGGGCCAGCGTTTCTTACAAAGGGCCATCAACACAACCCTTATTGCTAAAGCAAGTCATGCCTACAGTTTGTTTCAGGCAGTATATTTGATTTCTTAGCCAGAGTCTCTGGCTGCAAGTGTAATCACATTATTGAAGATACTTCTTGACAAAACCCAGGGACAGACCCATTTGAAATCATCCTCAGTCACAATATTTAGGAATGAAAGTTCTACATAAACTTTGAGATTTAAACATTCACCATCCTTCTCATCCATACAGTTCCAGGAGATTTAAAAGGATGGCACCTTATCATGCATTTTCCACGAGGAACAGATAACCCTTGTAAAGATTAATGTGCTGGCTGACTACCATTCCTAAATGTATCATTTTAAAGTTTCATAAGACTTTTTTTTTTCCCCTCACTAAGCTGAATAATGCCCATAGAGCTTCCTCTTGCATGCTGCAAGGAAGGAAAAGTAAAACTTGCAAATGCTAAATATATTTCCAACATTAAAATTCATTTCACACACACACTTTGAATAAGTAAATTTACTGCAGCATCAAGACTTCAGACTGCATTCTTTTGCCATGTCAAACTTCATGGTGCTGTACAATACCTTAAAGGATATATTAAGGATATCTTAATGAAGGTTATTAGCTTTGATTTATGTTACCTTAATGCCTGAAATGCCCACCTACAGAGGGCAGTGAAATAGTTAAGTTGGATGTCACTGCACTTTATTGACTCACATGCTGATTTTAGTATTAAAATGCAAACTTGATGTGAAAGATGCAAGAGGCAGGAATTTATTATGCATTACTACTAGAAGTTATATATTAATTGCAGAAATCAGAGAAAGATTTGACAGGAAAATAGTGTATCAGCCTGATCCCAATTCTGTGAACAGAATTAAAAGCACGCCTCTAACCCCAACTATTTTTCTCTGAATAAGTAATTTTAATAAAAGAGTTTGAGTCTTTAATGCACATCTAAAAAACTGTAGTAAGACAGGATATAGAAAATTAAAAAAAAAAAATCACTGAACTAATCTTTTAGGTCAGCCTAGGTAAAAACTAAAATTAATTCCTCATTTATCTCCTTGCTTTAGAAGCCAAAATCATGTTTCTGCTTTGCTGATAACAATTATTTGCTTGTATGCTTGCCAGGCAGCGTGGTATGTATCCATCTTCACTACATGCTATATGCCAGCATTTGCCCTGCTAGTGCTAGGCAGCTGGAAAGCAATCTGTTAAAGTCCACAGCATGACGTAAACCCATTCTCTTCTCTTCCTAGCACCTTTCTCATTGAGAGCTGTCTTAAAGAACAATCGCCATCAGTACATCTACTTACAAGGACCTGGCCCACAGATCTTACAGTCTACAAACAAGTTTTTAAATGATGCTTACTGGGATCAGAAGGGGTTTTCTCATGGGTTTGCAGAACAGAACACAGATGAAAAACTACTTGGTTCTACTTCAGCTAGTTATATATTCTGCTATAATTTGGATGAGCATTACTCAGCTACTTCTGAAGAGCTGGGTAATTCATCAGTCTGCCTCATTTAAACGCTCATGCACAGTGGAAAATATTTAGTGTCCATCACATCACCGTTTCATTAAAAGAATGCATGCACTTTGTAGGTGTTATTTCATAAATGTCTGCCTTGCAAATTAAAAACTTCTAAACCAGGCACTTTGACAATATGTAATCCTTATTGCTAAGATATAGATGAGTTTCCATCAGCATTTGGTAATGTGAGCCCTTCAGCACTCACTCATCATGCCTGAAGTCCCACTGTCCTGTTAAAACATCTGACTTTTTGCAAGCATTTTACTATAGAACAAAACAATCCTTTTGTTATGCACAACAGTGAATACTGGTGATGGGAAAGAACTGCTAGGGCACTGGAAGGGACCCAGTAAACTGCTGCTGGATCAGCCATGAAATTGTGCAACTCTGGGCCACTCTATGTCTTTGTTTCACCAAATCAGAAGACAATGGTAATTCTGATCTATATAGAGCCTTTCAAAGTAGGCAGATTGAAACTGCTTTATGGGTCGATATAATTAAGGAAAGGTAAGATTCTCTGCTATTCATTACATCTAAAAGACATAATGCATAACTGCAGAGAAATCTGTTTCAGTTTACAAATGATATTATGTATGTTCTTGAAAACCTCCTCCGCCTTACCCCTTTAGCCTTTTTTATTTTAGGATAAGAAAACCAAGAGAGCCATTCATTCATCACGTAAGGTTCCTCTGGCCTACTCCCAATTGATTCATTATAAATTAGTAACTGAAATTACTAATTTACTGCAAAAGAAAGGAATGTAGAGCACAGATGAAGCTAGTATGAGCTTTTCACTTGTGATTTCAGAATGAAGTTTCAAATGAAAGAAACTCATCTGAGAATGGTGTAGAGCTTCAGAATAGCTCTTTAAGTAAGGCAGCAACAGAACAGATTTCTCATTAACCCCAGCAGTGAAGTTTAGCAAAACAGCATTTCCATGCAGTTATTGGAGGCACTACTGCACACTATTTCTGTGCTGGAATTGCAAAACCCATCACAAATATCAAAAAAAAACCAAAAACATTGGGTTTCTCAAATTGTAAGTACATGCTGATTATCAAACTGACATTAAAGAGTCAGGAAGTACTTTCCAGAAAAACTTGTAGCAGAACTTTCATTTTCATTAAACTTCATTAATTAGTTTTTAATGACAAGAAAGTTCCTCTCTTCCAGCCAAAACATACACAAAGTCTTTAGTCTGCTCAAAAAAAAAGACTACTTAGAGCATGTGAAATAACTAGGCTTCTTTTTTATCCTACTACTCTTTAATTGCTATACTTCATTCTATACTTTTTTCCTCCTAGAGCTACTCTTTTATGTCCTAAACTAGATTCAGAATTTTCAGGCTTCTAGGATCATGCTTTAGGCCTACTGTGTAATTCAACATAATTTGTTATAACTGCTGGAATTATTAAAAAGGTTTCAAGGGATAATTTTTGGACTAAAATATAGCTGCAAAGATTTCTTGCTGACAGAGGGCCCAAAGGAGTTTAGGTTTGTCTTTATATTCAGCTGCCAAGTGATGGCATTTTATCTTTACAATGTTATTAAATTTATATCAACTTTCCTTTCTCTGATTACTATGATTTTTATCTATGAAATTCAGTGCAATTGAGATAATTTCAAAATAGTTGTTTAGAACCTTGCCTTTATATTTCTAACATGTAGCATATGCACAAAAACCCAAAACTGAAATAGAGCAACTGAAACACAAAATGCAAGGGGTGGCTTCCCCTGCTACCATTGTAAGTGGTAAATACTGCTTTTGTCTCAGTGCCTGGAAGGATACAGCAATATTTATCTTTCACTCTATTTCTTTTTATTTAATTCTTTCAAAAGATGCACCTTAGTTTCTCACATCTGCACTGTTTCATCTTGTCTACAAAGGAGGTCAGCACCATATATTGGGGAAAAAGTGGTGCTAATTCTTTAAGGAAGATTAAAGGAAGAGGACACAAAACGCTGTTTAAAACAGGTTCTGAATCCCCTTCTGTGGGGTGGAATACACTTAGTGTATGAACAGATAGCCTGTCTTTGATAGGACTTGGACAGTAATGGAAGGTAAGAAGAGAAGAAAACTTTCCATTAGGGTAAATGAAGGTTGAAAGCACTAATGTACTAACCTCTACTTTTGTTCAAGGGGGAGAGAAAAAGGCAAGGGTTGTGCAAGGTTAAGATCAACATGTTAATGCTTTGGCATCGCTGCTTTTTGGCACCATATCAGAATACCTGAAGGTCATTTTGCAAGGCAAAGACATTTCTGAGAAAAGCTGATGGGCAATAAACAAGACTTCCCTCAACAGCATTACAGGAAAAGCACATCCACCCAAAGAAAGGGTCATCTGGACTCTAGAAAAGGGGCTAGAAGAGCTGAAAGACAACACAGTTGCAAGAAATCAGTAGCAGAAAGATCAGTATGGCCAAAAGGAAGTGAACAGTCCCTGGTATTTATCCAGTTATTACTGGAAACATCCAAACTGAAGATGAAGGAATAGAAAAGACAATCTTGGCTCTGCTCTGCAGCCACAAACAAGACAGTAGGTAGCTTCAGCATTCAAACAAAAGTCCCTTAGGAGCAGATTTCAAAATCAAAGCCATAGCATGATAAATAAAAAGTGCATTAAAAATGCTAGGATAAATGCTGGCATAAATGGTCAGTATTAAACTCAAGAAAAATAGCTTAGTGAATACAATAAATCAGATTCTGCTTTCAGCAAGATAAAGTTTAGCCTGTGTCTTGATACATAACAAAACCACAAAGCTTCATTATTCCTAATGCAGGAGCACCAATAGTAAATTGCAAGAGGCAAATACTTCTTGAATGGTATATTAATGTTTCATTTCCAATAAATGACACTGAAGAAAAAGGAGCTAACCCCAAGAATTCCCAAGTGCATATTGAATTATTGGTCATTCGTCCTCAAAAGAATTTGAATTTCAACAAGAATTTTTAATTGAACCCACTGGATTTTAGCTTATGATTTAATCTATACAAGTTGCTAAGGCAACCAACGATTACAGCTGCTGGGCAAAATTCACAGAATTGTTAATCAATCTTAATCTGGATATGCTGCATCAGTAGTTCTTTCACAGAAGAAAGAGATAACACTATGGAAAAAAAAATGGGTTTAATCCTTAAATTACAACATACAATGACACCAGAATTGCAAAAATGCTTTTCATACTAAACATAACACCATCTTTTAAAACTAGAGAGAAATCTTGCTAAGGTTTCTATGTCCCTCAGCAGTGTATACTTCAGAGACAATCAATCAATGAGTTTTTCAATGTGCTCAACTCTCCCTCTGCTCTGAAAGGGGAAGAATGGATTTACCCTAATCGAAAGTTGCAGTCATTATCCTAACAACTGTGTTAGAGAATAACCTTTGTATGGGCTATTTTCAAGTCTGTCTACTATTTGCCTGGCTCAGTGTATAAAGTATAATGACCACCCAAGGTGTGGTCAAGAACTTTTGCAACTCTGTTCTTTATCCTGTTTATCCTACCCTATGTTTATCTTCTTTATCCTATTTTACCATGAGCACTAACCAATCACTTAAGAGCTCAAGGTCTGTTCCAGGTTACCATTTCACTAGTAGAAGGATGTAATTAGAATTAAAGTGATATTGTGAGATCCACTAAGTTGGAAAATTTGTGGGTTTAAAATATTCTCAACATAAAGTGTTATAATTAGTTGATATACAGTAAAATAATTTTGATGGCTATAAGAAGTTAGCCAGAAAACATATTTTCTGTTATATAGTCCCATTAAGTATCTGTAAATTTATGCATCCAGATGTAGCTAACTTAGCATTTAGGAGAGTGCTTTCATCCTGGTTTAACCTAATTCACTTTAAAGAACGCAACTAAAATCTGAAGATACCCAGCTAGTGTCTTATTCCTCATGTATTTCTTAGAAAAACTTTAGTTGTAGTACATTAACGCAGAGGAGTTTTTTTTTGCAAAACAAATCAATGTAGTTATTCAATAAATTTACTTATTTCTTAAAGTGATATTTCTCATTCAGTGACTGTTTTTCACATTCTTTTGATCTTGTAATCTAGGTTATTTCTTGCCCATTTTGCTTTCCTCAACAAATTTAATTTAAAATACTCAATCTGAAAAAATAAAACAGGGAATAATGCCTTTGAACAAGTTAGCATAAAATAGAATCCTAGGTGAAGGAGTAAAACGACCAGCATAAGTTCCCTGTAAATGCCTGCACAAGACAATCTGGACTCCCTTAGTTGAACAGGTTATATAACAGAGAAATAATTTTTCATTGGGAGCCGATACACCAAGAAAATTACATAATCTTCCACCATGTCCTGGAATATATGATACTTCTTGATGGTAAATTTACTTATTACAACATTCAGGGATATGAATTATAAGAATCATAGAATAGTTAGGGTTCGAAGTGACATTAAGCTCATCCAGTTCCAATCTCTCTGCCATAGGCAGGGCCACCCCACACTAAACCATGCCACCCAAGGCTCTGTCCAACCTGGCCTTGAACACTGCCAGGGATGGAGCATTCACAGCTTCCCTGGGCAGCCCATTCCAGTGTATATCCAGTCCATATCTGTGATCCTTTCAAACAGCATTTTCTACAATGCAAATTCATTGTTTAAGGTTATTTTGATGTCATGATATCCCTTCATTGCTCACAGTCAGAGGGAGAAGTGTCCATGGATTGATCTCTGTTTTTGTTAAGAAAATCAATTTCTGTGATTATGCAATGTAGTTTACTACAGTCAGAGAGTCTTTAATGAAGTTATTTACAATCCTGTTCTGCCAGTATATAAATATAACCTATTTATTAAGCTCTGTGGACTGAAATGCTTTCCATTTCCCAGGAACTTAATGCATATTAAGGTCTGGACTAAACTCTGTATCCAAAGCCAACTTCATTAATGGAGTGTGTCACTTCAGGGGAATGAATGTCAGCTCAGGGCAATGCCACACTGGGATCCCTCCCAGCATTACATGTATTATATGTCTGCCCTGGATGGTCTCTGGCAGGCAGCGTTTCCCCACAGTTATGACCTTTTAAACATAGAAATTGAGCCAAGAAACCCTTAATGCCCATGTGAAATGCTTCCTGCCTGCAGCTTGTCTCTCCAAGAGAAGACACGTGCTTCAGGCTCTGGTCTAACACAACCAATGTTACCTGACTGACAGCTCCTGTGATGCCGGATCTGGCACACATTAACCAGTGTGCGTCCCGAACAGGGTGTGAGGATAAAAGCTGAAGCCAAACAGATGGTCTTCGAAAAATCTTCCCTTAAGTGTTCTGTGTACTCAAACTTCACTCACCCAACTCTCATCAAACTTGGCTTGATTTGCACATTTCCAGCCAAGTTTGAAGAAAAATATTCAACTGGAAACACACAGGGAAAAGAGCAATTTTCTTGCACTTGAATAATGTAAAAATGAAACAATTTTCTTCAAACCTTAGAGAAATTTAAGCAAAACAGAACCCAACCCTCTTAGGTTGAAACCAAGTACTAGAAAAAAACCATCAATATGGAATGCAAAAGGATGGACAAATGAGGATGAAGTGGAATGAGAGCTGGAGCTACAGTGTATAATGACCTATCCACACATTCTGTAATGCACACAGCATTTCAACGAAGACGGAAATCACATCTGCACTGAGTACGGGCATCTATTGTTTGAAAGCAGACAGCAATGTTGCGCACTTCACGATCCTGATTTCACCAACACCCGCCCACAAATACAGTTACTCATCAGTAGCCCTGACTAGCAACAACTGGATCCTCAAAATAGTAACCACTAATTTTAGCAGCGTGTTCAGGATTAGCAACTGAATATTATATCCAGTTAACACAAGAATGTAACTGGGCACTATTAAAATATTCCAAATAAAAATGATCTAAACCTTTTGAATTCGACAAAACTAACTAGATGAACAGCATCATACAGTTGTAAAAACATGGATTTCATAATAACTCACAGTAATTCATACATGGCAACTTCTCTTTATTTCCTTTTGTAAATGTGCTTCACTATATAAAGTGTTTGCATGAGAATATGCTCCTTTTTAAACAAGAAAGAAGCAAAAGCATTTCTGTAATAATACTACTGCAATGAAATCCCAGCCCTGGTCTACTTACAGCTTTGACTTAGGGTGGGGCGAAAATCGAGCTTCCCAGTAAAAGAGAGGTTCTCTTTATATACAAACCACTGCATTTATACTTAGGGAAACCCGAATTCTTTAAATATAATTTAATTACATGTCTGATTTTAAAATTGGATTTTTTCTACCTTTAATTTGAACTGTCATTCTTAGGAAGTACCTACATCATTAGATGTCCTTGAAAGAGCACACCCTGACTGTATTCAACCAAGTTATAGCCAAGTAACTTTCGTAGTATTTTCTTCTCAGCAAATGTGATTTTCTTGCTGCCGGTGAACAGGTCTGTGTGTTGGTGTAAATCAACAGTGAGAATAGGTTCAGCTTTCTCGTTCGTGCTCTGCACAGCCTAGTGCATAGATGGCCCTCAAAGAGGAAGTCATTAGCTTAATAATAATTCCTGACAGACTCCAAATGAGATATTCCAATAGATATTGCAGTGGCTCCTGGGGTAAATAAAAGGAGAGTTTTATCTTCAAGATGGGAAAGCAAGAGTATGCGGCACTAAATGATGAGTGTGGGTTCTGAGACTAATTGTTAAGCAGGAATATTTACAATCAAAGGATAGGAGAATGGGTTTATCACTGCAAGGCAATTATCTAAACACAAATAACTTTAATACTTTGGCATTTTTATAGCCACCACATTATTTATTTTACTACACAGTCTATTGAAATACCATACCCCTGGTTACAAGTACACAGCACTGCATACTTTTATTTTTACTTCATATAAAATTGAAATAAAAGGAACACTTTGAAATGAGTGGAAGAACAATAGGTCCTATTTAACCATCAACTACAACAATATTTAACTTTTGTGCTTTTGATCAATATTTGTTGACAAGCTATTCATTATTCTTCTCCTCTACTGCTTTAATGCTGTTGTTCTTCTCACAGCCTGATCTGCACTTTTGTGTGTTTAATTTATAATAGTTTCCATGGAAAAGAAGTATTCAAAGAAAAAAAGTGCTGAGACAGCACCTTCTACCAAACCACAAATCTTTTCTAATGTTCATCTTAAACTGAAAGTAATTCTGGGAAACAAATTAATGATATAAATCACATTATCATTATTCACATAAAGATACTCTGTTGTAATTCTTTCAGAAAGCTACAGTGAGTAGTAGCTAAAAGAACTCTATATGGAGAATGCCTGTTTCTAATTAAATTATCTAAAAATAGGGTTGCACATACATCTTTGACCAAGCCATCTGTGTTATCTCTCTAGTATAACCCATTCTACGCCCACAGTGATACCCCTTTCATCACTGCAGATATGCAGAACTAGGGCTGGCCCTTCTTTCCCAGCTTAGGAAGAGAAAAAGAGAAAGGAAGCAAAGTTTTAATCCAGATATGGTTCTTTAAGTTAGATCCCTTGTTTTGGAATCTCTTTTCACACCTACTTCTGTTTATCAGCAGAAAGATCCAAAACCACATCCCGCAAGCAGTGGCAACAGTCAAGTACGATTTCTCCATGAAACACTTTCCCAGTGTAGTAAAGAAAGCTGTTTCTAATGGGCTGCATTGTTTGTGTTTGATGGTTTTGCTTCTCCCCGGCCCCCTTCTTTTTAACCTATTTGAAAATGTATCTATATTCTCCTCATTCTGACAATTAACAGAACAATATAAAAAAGCTGGAAAGAAACTGGACCCATGTCAGAAAGGTTGGATAAGAGATTCCCATGACATCTTCAGTGATACTAAACAACATACTTCATACTTCAAGCAGGAGACCAAGGAGACAGAAAACAGCCCTTCTCTCTTAAAAACAGCTACCCACATTATCTGCCAATGACTGAGGGGAAAAAAGGAGGAACGCTTATCAGGGGCTGTCAAGAGGAGGAAACAATCTCTGCTTAGTCAGAGGCAGTGACAGATTATCCCCTTGTTAGTCAGAGAGAAAGCAGAGCATGAAGGAAGGCAGGGGGTTGGAACAAGATGATCTTTGAGGTCTTTTCCAACCCAAACCATTCCATGATTCCTTGATTTCAAGGGAGACTCACTCCGTATCCCCCCTGCAATATACAGGATGGCATCTGGGGGCCATTTCCCATGAGGGGCTCCAGGTAATGCCTCAGGCTGCAGCAAACAAAGCAACATTATTTACACTTTTCCTTAGATTTCTTGCTGTCAGACTGCATTTAGTGAAACAAATGCATTTGTTTTATTTGCCCATTCCTCAGTTTTGAGGCTATTTTGCTGTTGCGTGATACAATCTCAAGCAGTGTGTGTTAACCTTGTTAGATGCACTGTTTCACTTCAAACTTCAATTTCTGCCATCAGGAATAAGAATGCCGCTTTACAGTAAAACGGTATTAATTTCAACCAATTTCTTCAATTAAGTAAGTAAGAGTTTTAGACAACAGATTCTACAAACACCACTCTTACAACCAGTATGATGAAGTAAGTGTGTTTAGTTTCCCCTAAAGCCTTCCAACTGTTATATACCTTCAAAGAAAATAACAGGCAAAATGAAGACTAACCTTTGAATAAATGTCATTTACTGGTCTCCACTGTTCTCCATTCAAAAGGAAAGGAATTGTTATCTCGTAATCTTTTGACTGGTCCTTCGGCATCTGCTGTCTTGAGGATTCCAATTTGCTGCCCACATTCTCACCTAAGGACAGGGAGAAGCACTTCATATTAGTCAGGAACAGCATCTGACAACATAAACCTTGTCGTTTAAGGGACCTGGCAGCATATTTCGAAAGGAAATAATTTAGGAAAAGAATAGAGCATTAGAACATTTTTGGGTCATATTCTCAGTGTCCAAACCTACACATATTTCCAAGAGAGCTGGGATTCTGGGAGAAAAGTGTTGAGGTTCATTAGATGTGCACTTCTGTAGCAGCGTAAGACAGAGACTGCACGTAAGGAGTAGAGATACCAGGATGCAAAGATAACAAATTGAGGTGCAAGACTTAACTAAAAACATTTAAAGAGGTATAGGCACCACTATTTAAAGTGTTACATTAAAAATCACACTAGAGTTTGGATTTATTTTCTCCTTTGAAGATGACAGCAGGAGGGAATGCAGAGGAAGTCTGTCTTTTCAGTGTCATCATTAAGAGTGTAAGCAAGCTGCAGGGATTTAAGAGATAAGATTTTATCAGGACTATGTTTCCCTAATTAAGGTAAGAAATTAGCCTTGATCATTCCCCTCCCCAGTGCCTCTTCGCCTCAGCCCTCTTCGTGATACAGTCACACTGGATCAAATTCAAAGCAAAAGTGGTAGCAGGAAGAGAGACACTGTCCTTGTGTCACTAGAGTCTTAATCACCCTGGGATGAACAAACCCTCCAGTTGCTTGACACAGGCTCCCTAAGGACAGACAGAGACCTCAGATTTTCCCTTATGTCCTTCCCATTCCTGTGATGGGATCAGCTGGTCCTCACACTTCACAAGCTGGAGTTATAGCATGAATGCAACAACCCACTCCTGAAAGGCTCCAGGTTTATGGCACACAGCAGATTTACCATGTGTAGTCTTTGGTGTTTTATGAAACCCCGAACACTTCTTAATGCACCATCTTACTCTGCTAAACACAGAAGTGTACAGTTGTACTCCATTTTAACTAGGTGAACTGTATACAACAAAAGACTGAATATTTGCTTAGCAGCTTCAGCATGGACATGCAAGGAGGTCACAACGTACCAACAGCCCCGTAACATCAGGAATGCACATTTGTCATTATTGCGTTGCCATTAGTGCCTTGTCTTTAATGCATTTAGGGGGATAAAAAAGTCTGGACAAGAATATAAACTCTCACTGAATGAATGTTCTACTCCTACACAGTCAGACCACTTCAATTCATACCACAATGTCAAAAAGCCATTTGCATGCAACATTTATCAAGTGTTTTTCCTCCATCCCACCAACCTCACCTACCCTCTGGTACCCAACACTCTCTGAGGATCCAGAGCTATGTTTTGAGCAGAATGATCCCAATTTAGTCATTGTTACAATTAAAACCATCTATGCAGTCATTATGATTAAACCGGCAAGAGAAAAACAAGTTCAGTATTTTCCAGCATTCTTGTAAAAATATGACACTTTCCCTAAAACACCAAAAAAAGGGCCAAGATAAAATGAAAAAGTATACTGGAAAGAAGAAAGTTGCTTGTTACATGGGTTTTCCTGCAGAGAACCCAACCCCTAGCACAGTCCAAGCCCAAGTGACAGGGATCTGGCAGGACAGTGTCAGCCCTTGGAAGAGATGGTCAAACAATACACACAATTGGGTTTGCCCCAGTGGAGGAGTATGAAATATCATCTCATCTGTCTACAAGGGTCTAGACAGAACCTCTTTATTCTGATTACCAGGCATGAAGCTGCCTGCACAGAACAGAAATTTATGAAGCATATCTCAGAGAAATGAGAAAAGTTTGGCTCTAGCCCTGATCTCTTTTTTCCTTGGCTCACTAAAGCAGTCTGAACTCTATGAATTAAATTACTCAGACCCTTCTATTACTTTGTAGGATTTGCATTATGAAAGTTTTGTGAGATCTAACCCAATGAGCATCTTTTCTTCCCACAAATGCAGCATCTACATCACTTCCACATAGCCTTGCCATGGAACTGCAGCTAGATAGGAAGAAGCATCAAAATCTTCCTGGTATTCCTACATGTGCGAGTTGCCTTTCTTATTAATTCTGCAAAGCATTACTATCACATTTCCCAAAACACAAGAAAAAGGAGAGGGGAAGGGATCAGCATTCGTGCGCATTATTCACTATGAGGGTGGTGAGGCCCGAGCAGAGTTTATCCAGAGAAGCTGTGGCTGCCCCATCCCTGGCAGTGTTCAAGGCCAGGTTGGACACAGGGGCTTGGAGCAAGCTGCT
>JBCJKH010058440.1:0-10765 GCA_039877255.1 Loriculus beryllinus
AGCAGCTTCCAGTGTCTGAAGGGGGCTACAAGGATGCAGAGAGGGACTCTTCATCAGGGACTGTAGGGACAGGACAAAGAGAATGGCTTGGAGGTGGTAGGGGGTTGGAACTGAATGAGCTTTAAGGTCCCTTCCAACCCAAACCAGGCTGGGATTCTACAATTAATCTAACTTGTCTAGCAGTGCTCAAGAGATCAGTGCTTTTTCTGCCTGTAGCTGGGTTTAGTTTTCACACCTTCTCTGTTTGTCCCCACTCAGGAGAAAAGAGAAAATAATAACTCAAACCAAAGCACTGTGGTTTTATTCTTGAAGCATAAACTTTAGCCTGGCCAAAGAATAGTGAGAACAGTGAATGTTCTGTTTATCAACTCTTCAAGCTTGTGTCTTACTCCTCATTCCTGACCGTCCAGGCACAGGGTTAGTGTGTTGCATTGTCCCGCTCGTAGTATTTAAACAGCCAAAATTCAGGACTTCCCAGGGAAGGAAAGTGGGATACCCCAGTCACTGATAGGTACCTCACAGCCAGCTCCTCCCAGTCTCTATCCTGAGCATGACATGCTGTGGTATGGAATATCGCTTTGGCTGTCCTGGCTGTGCTCCCTCTCAGCTTCTTGTGTCCCTCCTCACTGGTGGAGCATGGGAGACTGAAAAGTCCTTGTCTTAGAGCAACATCGGTGTGTTACCAGCATTAACATCAACATTGTTCTCACACCAAATCCAAAGCACAGAACTGTGTGAGCTACTAAGAAAAAATTAACTCTGTCCCAGTCCAAATACACACACACACACACATATATATGTATATGTCCACAACTGTCTTCCTGTGGAACTTCAGCAGCAAGCCAGTTCTCTGTAGCTCAGTTGTCTGACATTTGACAGTTACTGTACCTAGAAGTCTGTGAAACATATTCTGTTCTCTGTTTCTATATTAGTATGTGTCAGAGTGGAAGGAAGGGTTAATACTGAAGATGATCGCACCCCTGTACAAAGTGAGTTTTTCACCAGGGAGGCTGCCCTCCAGTCTCATCTGTATTGAAAGATAGTTTAATCTTTCAAAGGTATTTCTCATATGTTTGTATTTTAAGATTGCTTTAATCTGAAATGTTTGCAGCCTGGAATGAGCTTTGCTCTGATGTTTCTTGGCAGGTCACTTGCCAGGTAGGTTGAGACAGAGGATCAGTTGGTTTTCCCCAGCATCTCAGAAATAAATATGACCTGTGGTCTTAGACTTAGGCTGTTGAAAGAATGGCCGAAACATCAACACATTGACCACATTCAGCAGCAGCAGAAGGGCAGGTCTTTTGGCACTAGCTAAGCTGAAGAGCTGCATTTGATGTGAGGATGCCTGTGTGCATTCAGGAGTGATGGAGCTTGATCAATTATAATTACAAGGAAGTAAGTACACAAGACAAACTCACCTGGTATGAACTTAGAAAAGTAAATTATGTTTGCAGAGAATAATAGAAGTTGAGAGACACATTCTCAAGAAAAGACATAATAAGAGCAAAGTGTGACACTTCATAAACTGTTCTGATTCAAATAATGCAGCTTAAAAATATCATGAGCCCAATGCATTGTACATTTAAGCACCTTTTAAGTTAAGACTTAAGGAGGAAAAAGAGCAAGCCTACTAGATTGACACACTTTTAGTTTACTTACTCATTTGATATAAATTTTAATAATCTAAATTTATATATATAATAATAATAATACAAATTCTAAATGTGATAAAGTTTAGGAATGTTTTAAGCACAAAGTTGAGCATGTAAAAGGTTAATGTATAGCTGCCATCAGAGTAATTTGTGATTTCAGAATTCCTCTTTTTACATCCATACTTTGGAAGTTCACGTATATGCTTGTAATAATTAGATTTCTTGTTTATTGTGTGTCCAGAAGCACACTGCTTTGTTTTGGCCAGGATCTGGACAAAGTGAGTGCAAGAAACGCACACAATGCTTTCATTTCTTCTCCAGCTTAATGGAGTTTCTGTTCCAATCAACCTGAGAGCTGTTGCCTCATCAAGCATGTCTGTTTGCAGGCTTGGTTTCTTTCCAGTCCAGATCACAGAGCTGGGGGTACAGGGACGTTGTGTATATGTTACCTATGGAATCCAGCACTTCAAAGCTGCTTCACAGTATACACAGTTCAAGGAGTGAAAGAAGCCTCTGTGTTAGATCCGATGCGCAAGTCCTTCACAACCTGCTGATTGTTGGGGGACAGCTGAAGCGCAGAGACCTGGCCTTCCCCACAGGTGGAAGAGCATCTCCTTTCAAGTGTCTGGGCCCTTCATTTGTTACAGT
Organism: Loriculus beryllinus; assembly: GCA_039877255.1. Taxonomy (NCBI): domain Eukaryota; kingdom Metazoa; phylum Chordata; class Aves; order Psittaciformes; family Psittacidae; genus Loriculus; species Loriculus beryllinus. The sequence continues at coordinate 2,301 of JBCJKH010058440.1, forward strand.
TGATCTCATCCCTTAATGCAGCCATCGTGTGTGCCACCCGCAGCCCAGGTCGATGAGGAGTATCCAGTTTACACGTCACTCCAGGCGAGTGGCTTTTCTGATGCATGGGTTTTATGAGAGCAAAAGAAGGGCCCTGGCTCTGGTTATCTGAACCCTCAGAAGAGCTGGTAAGAGCTAGAAAGAGTGGTTGATAAAATGTTTGTCAATGACAGTTGTGTCATCTGCCACCTATAAAAGGTGGCAAAGGCTTTGCTTTATGTTAAATGCTTTACTTTTCCTCTGTAGGTTTCTGCAATAGGAAAATGTTTGATTTTTGTCTTTGATTAAGGGTATCCTTGGTGTTGGTTCCATTATTTCTTTTCCTTTCTGATGCTGGTGCTCATGGCATACTTTACCAGGAAAGCCTTAGCCTTTTCGCGCCTAGCATGATGCTATTAAAACCTATTTATTATATAGCAGTTATTCAGCTTTAATTGGAAAATGTTAATGGTGAAAGTCTCTTGATTTTTTTCCAAATCACTGATATTTGGGCTTGTCACTGGAGTCTTGTGGACTGACAGTGGAGAGCTACCTAACCTCTCCTCAGTTACCAGTGAGTGGGTTTGATGCTTGAAGTTGCTCACAGGTTATACAGACTGAAGGTTAAACTACAAGAGTAGAGACAGAGACGTCTCTCTGGCTCTGAGCTTTTCTTTGAAGAGAGTCAGTTCTTCCTTTCTGTCTTTATTTTGCCTATCTTGCAATGCAAGGTAAATATTTCAGTAGGAAATGATGCAGTAGGGCATGGGTTCATTATTTTCCAAGTGCCTCGAGACCTGAAAGCTCTGTTTCAGTGCAGACTATTGTTAATTGAGGGGTTTTTCCAATTAGAAGACAATGGTGATCGTTAGATCAGGCACAGTTCTGACCCTCTCTGTGTAATTAAGGTGGATTTATTATGCATATCATTTTGACAAGGATGTAAGATAGTATTTGTCGCACGGTGTTGTATGTACTTGATCATGGTGTAGCTTGTGTATCCAGAGCATGTTCTTTTAGTGGTGCTTCCAAGTGTTTGCTTTTCTTGCAGATCATCATTTCTTGGGGTGGTCTTGATGGGTTTACTAGGTTCAGTGTGCCACAGTTGGTAACTTCCTTGGGGTGTCTGATTATTACCTGTCTTCAGAAGTGGGAGATAAATTAACCTGGAATTGAACCAGGAGATACTGCCCTGAAAACATCCCACAGCTGTATGGTTTGTCTTTAAAAGGACCATCTATCTCCTTTCTCCCTCACAGAGTGGCTGAGAACTACTTACCTGGAATGAATCCCCATAACCAGCTGCCTTTTGTAATATTCCTCACCTTCCCATTTTGTATACACTTGATGGCCAGGAGAAGCAATGCCCATAGCATCATACACACAGTTTGTAGCAATTCAGGGTGACACCATGTAAGAATCACATCTTTTCAACGGATCTGATGCTGCCCAGTGAAAACATTATGCCAGAAGAATTAGAGACATCCCTTATACATCTAGACTGTGAGTTTATTCAGTGGGAGCCATGGAGTTAGTTTGCCTTGGGATGTGGTTGCAATCCTACAACATCTAAGACTTACATCTCTTTCTAGTTTGTTGTCCTTATGTATTCAAACAACTTGTCATGTTTGATCTTTCCACAGGGCATATTCAGCACACAGTACAAAGGAGGCAAAGATACATCTGCATAATGGGGGATAAAACAGATTAGCAAACTGTGTTCACTCAGGGAGTAGTTCATAATATCTCTACCCCTGAGAACTAAAGCTGCTGTAAGCAAGATGTGTGGAAGAGAGATTAGCATCTCATTCTTGTTTCATGTTCTGAGACTTGCAGGTGCTCTAATATTCACTAGTCTTTACTTTGCTTGCCACTGAATTGGCAACACAGGAGGGTTGCTCAAGAATAGGTGTATCCTCTCCTTTTGTAAGATGGTAAATTCCTTCTGTGGTACAAGAAGCTAACTTCTTAAGACGGCTTTGAAAGGGAGTTAACAAAATACAGTTGCTTTTCTTCTTGCTAGCAATACTTTGATTTCTAAGGAGCAGGATGGTGTTTTACTAGCACTGTATTAGGGTGCTCCTTAGGAGGGAAAATGTACTGAGCAATATACTTACTGGGGGGTTTTTTAAACACTATATTGCATTTTTGCTTTCATGCTTCCTTTATAATGGTTGGACATTGCATATTAGTAGAAAATGAGCTAGAAGTAACTTTGTCTTCCCTTTAGATAACAGAGATTGTAACAAGGGCTTTACTAGCTCTGACATTACTGAAGCCAGTCATTCTGATACCTGTGCCTTGCTGTCATGATCCTGACTCTGTCTCTCAAGTCTGTGGGTGATGTCCCTCACTTCTCACAAAGTGACTTATTAGGCAGCTGAGGGGAAACGATCCTGCCATGCCTCCAGGTCTGCTTTGCTTGAGGCATGAGACCACATAGCAAAAGCCAGACCCTCCAAAAGCAGGGAGACAGAGAGGTCAAGAGACCCTTTCTTTTTCCTTCCCCCCAAGAAGGAAGCTTAGTTTTCCTTATTTAATTGAAATTGCTACGAGAGGGAAGGAGGCAGTAACTTAGGCATTCAGTGGGGTTTTCTGTACATGACAGGCTAGCTTTGTGATTTACAGGCTTTAGGCACAAGGCTGGAAAAATGGTAGATGCCGTGGAAAGAGAATACTCCTGAGGCTCTTTCATCTCCATCCCCCAGTTCTGCTCAGAGCTTCCTTTTAATTTCCTTCAGTGCAGCAGGTTAATTTAAGCCCTCGATAGCTTGAGTGTCCAAGCTGAATTCAGCTAAACGATGACCGGATGCACCTAATTCCTACCGAAGGTACGAGCTCTCTGTACTTCAGACATTTCTGCCTTCTTTATTTTGTCTGTAGGCTGTAATCTCGTGTCACCCCTTCTCTCCTACTTCTGAGTGTTTATTACCATCCGCAGACTTCTGCCAGGCTGCAGTTTTGACAGGATTTTAATGTCAGTCCTGTACCATCCGTGCCTGACTCCAGCTTTCTGCAGTCATTGTGCAATTGCAGCATCCCTTTAACTTCAGTTTGAGGCAGAGGAGGAATATAAAGAACTTGATAGAACATTTATGGTAATAGCTGTAAAGGGAAGCTGTAGAGCATTGGATTTCACAGCCAGAAAAATCTCAGCTTGGGGAAATGGGTCTGAAATACAACTACAGATGGTTTTAGTCTATTGCTTCCCGTGTTTAAATAAAAGGATTGCTTTTTTTCACCTCTATTTAAAACACATGTGTAGAAGATGAAAGTGTCCAGCTATTTTTTTATTATTCAGTCCACCAGCTACCGACATCTTTGCGTTATTTCATTTCGGCACTAATGGCATAGTGAAAGTTCTGAAACACCCTCTTTGGATCCAGCCTTCCTTGGGTCGCGGCAAAGATTCCTGCTGCAGTCAGAGCTGTTGCTGTTGTTTTCGTCATCAGCGCTTTCTTTTTCCTCTTGAACCTGGTGCTATTAATTGTGTTGCTGCTTCTGCTCTTTAATTGATCCCATTCACCAGTCCTGCTTTTGTAACGTCTGCCTTCTTGTCACTTGGGCAAATCAAAAACCCAAATTAATCAATCTCCAGCCACTTGAGAATAAGGCCATGTTGGGGAGCTGGGCTTGACAAAAAAGTCTAATTTCACTTTGAAAGCCTGTTGGAAAAATCTAACAAGAAGATGCAAGAAAAATGTAAACCAGATCAAGCTCGACTTTGGTCTCTGGAGAATAGCGTCACCTGTTGAGCTTGTTTCAAGTTCTTGTAAATAGGTGATTTGACAAAACTACGGAATAAATCAAAAGACGTGAAAATAGAAGAGGTCAGAATATCCTTGTTTCCACTGCACATGGTTACACAGGAGAGAGGGTTGTGTGTGAGAGAGAGAATAGGAACTGTGGGCCAAAGATGAAGCTCCACTCTTAGATTTTTGTACCTCTGCCTTTATGCTCTGCTATTCCTGTACCTTGTATGTTGCCCCTTTTCCTCATGCTTTTTATACCCCAGGTCCTTTACCCTTGCCTGGAGCACTCATACCTGCTTATTGTTCCTCATTTTCTTCTTCTCCTTGGTTCCTGTGCTGGTATCTTCTGCAGCTCTATAGTGCAGGCACTGCAAGTAGTGGAGAAGAAACGGCTTCAATTCAGATCTCAGACGTTCTTGGTGCAGATGCTGAGGGATTTGGGGTGCAAGTTACTCATACTGTGTTAGGGGCAACAAGGAAGCACAGGCTGGCTTTGAATTACACAGGAGAGGAGAGGAGAGGAGGTTGTGTGTGTTGTGGCTGCCCCATCCCTGGCAGTGTTCAAGGCCAGGTTGGACACAGGGGCTTGGAGCAAGTTGCTCCAGTGGAAGGGGTCCCTGCCTGTGGCAGGGGTTGGAGCTGGAGGAGCTTTAAAGTCCCTTCAACACAAATCAGTCTAGGATCCTATGGATTTCTATGGATTCTATGGATTTCTTAGCCTTTTCAAATCCAGGAGGATACAAGGCACAGACGGAGTTGTCTTTTGAGATCCTTTTGTGGAGCGCTTGCACCTTCCAAATAATACAACTGAAACCAGAAAAAGATGAGAAGTGAGACTTGTGTAGACTGTTACCTCTTACAGACATGTAATACTGACCTGGCATCAAACTAGGAGATACTGCCCTGAAACTGATCCCAGATGTGTTTCAAATGACAAATGAAGCGCAGTACAACAGCACAGCCCTTGAGACTCTGCTGAGGAGATTTGCTTGGTTTCTTTGTTCATTTAATGTTCCATCTCATAGTTCTGGGTTGTAGTTGTAGACGAGATACTTCTTCCTTTCCAACTCTTTATTTCTCCTGCCGCAATCTTTGTCTTATCCCATGTGTATAGAGAAAAATCACTGTGCTAACAACAGAGTGGGTGGCTTATTTAATGTCCCATCTCTTGATAACAAGGGGTTTGTTTACCAGGTATCACACGTTCCTCCTGGGTATGGAGCGAGGTACTACACGTATTTAAATGACCTCAAATAACTAGCATAGATGTCAGCTTACCCTCAATGTGTACCCTTGAATTGTCTGTTTTACTACTTTCTCTCAAATGTACTTTCTCATACTGCTTTGTGTAGAAGTTCTGCTATCTCTTGGTATAAACTTCATGTTATTCCATGATGCTGCAGAGCTGGAAGCTCACCGTTAATGAGAAACCTGTTCTCCTGTTGGTACAGAAAGTGCCCGAACACTCATATGAAATTCATGGCATTCTCCTTAAGGTGTTCTGAGCATGCAGAGGTAAACTGCAACAACCTAGCTCATAGCAGCTCTCATTTACAGCTTAGGGGATTTAATAATGGCACTGGTGTTAGAGGAGGGCAGGGAGGTAGGTTGGCTGTCTGCTGGGAGAGGGCATGGGCATCTCTAGCTCACTTGTCTGGGCTGTAGGCAGCAGCAGACATAGGCTGGAGCACGGTGATGCTCTGTTTTGGGGGAGAGGACATTTTTCAGCTGCACATTGCAACACATCACTTAAAAACCTGGCTTAGCAGTTGCAGAACTGAGGATGTGCTGGTCAGGATAACCCCAGCTGCATGGCAAGGGGAGAGTTTTGTCCTTAATGTTGTATAATATAGATATACACCCTGCAAATGATGACCATCATCAAGGAAAGCTGCCTGTACAGTCCATCAAAAACTGCAAAGCTAATGATGGGCTGGGCAGATAATCGTGGGAGAGTTAATTGTAAGGTTCGATATGGCATCTTGTCAGCAGAGATAAGTTGTCACGTTTTCCACTTGAGCTGAAACTAAATGATTGTAAAATAAGTTATGAGTGTCCTTGGGCCTGTCTGCCAGAATGATGGCTAAGAATACATTCCTGGCCCATCAGTCTCAAGCAGCCTGCTTGATATTTATGCGAACTGAATGTTATTTTATTCCCCCTCTAGTCATGCTTGTCAGCTTCCCGAGTGAAAAGTGAAACTGCTTCTTTGACTCATACTTCAAGTATTGAAGCTCAGAGAGGCTGCAGATTGTTATTATTATTACTAGTATTATATATTTTTTTGGGTGTGTGTTGAACATTGATGCCCGATTGGGAAGAACTAATGGCTGACATTGAACGTGCAGGATGGCTGCAAAACAGCCCATCCCAACCCAGTGAAACGCATCTTATGAGTTCCAGTGCCTCTGTCAAAGCTGGTTTAGGTGTGGAGTAATGAGGTGCTTGCTTTTTTAATTTGGCGTGCCTTTTCCCTTACCCTATATATATATATATATATATGTGTGTGTGTGTGTGTGTGTTTAATAGCTCCAGCAGTGATCGTCTGTTCTCAGGCGTGGTAATTGATACAAAATAAAATGCATTATTTGTATTCAGTCAGGAGGATGAGATTGTATTCAGCGGGCTGAAGCCTGAACTCATTTACAGTTTTCCGAAGCCGGGCTTTCAGGAGCCCTCTTTTCAATTTGAAGAATACCTTGTCAGGCAAGAGAAGTAGTGGGAAATGGGAAAGCACAGCGTGTAAGCCCGGCACCTTTTGATTGCTCATATTTTAAACCAGGAGAATGTTAAATAACTTCCATCTTCAAAGGGTGGTCTGCAAAACTGGGAATACGGGGCATTAATACACCAACAATACTGGCTTGGCACCCGTTTATGAGCTACTCGCCTCTCTCTTGTGGTTGAGGGGGAGGGTAAGGTTTGGGCTCTTGGCTTCAGAGCCGTTTGACACAAGGACGGCAGGTTATTACCTGGAAAGGGCTGTGGATCACGAGGATTTACCATAGGAGGTTAATTCTTCAGCTCCCCGGTGTGAGTAGTCAAACCGTACGGTCCTCATTCTTCAGAGCCCATGAGCGGGTTTTGTTAGTGCAATTTATAGCCTATAAATTAGACTAAGCTGCAGTGATTGCATAGATCTACCTTCACCTTCTTAAACAAGGATCCTACTGAAAAACATACTCTATGGGTTTGTGTCAGAGCACAGTTTCTTCCCTGTTTTATGGGTCTGAGGCATCACAGTTGACACTGCAGTTGCACGTGGTGATGAAGGCAGCCCTTGTACCTTCTCAAGGCAATATTTAGGCCTAGCAGTATCCAGCTTGCATCCATGGTCATGCCTTTGTATTGCTGGCGTCCTCTTTTGTGCGTTCTGTTCAGTGTCAAGGAGCCAAAGGTATCCCCATGTCCCCTTTACAAAGAGGATGCAGAACACTGGCGTGGTTTCTCATCAGGGATTGCCTTCCTCTTCACCTGGAGAGATAGGAAACCCTTGCAGGATAGTTACTTTGAGCATTTATGGGTCAAATACTTAAAGTCTCCTACACAGATCTGTAGTAAATCCATTCCCATAGTTCCTGCTTTTGGTTAAATACTTGATGAGTGGTTACAAAAATAGTGGACATAGGGAAAAGAACGAAAATCCTGAATAAAAAGCTTATGTTTGATTTGGGCTCTATTGCCAGGCATTTAGCTACATAATTTATCCCCCACTAATAACTTTCAGCACAACTGTGCTTAATGGGTAATTAGTAAGTAAATTTATTAGGGGGGAAAAAAAGTGTTTCTTTATCAAATAGGCAGGTGTATGTGGATTTAGTTACTCAAAGAACCAAAAGCTACTCTTTAAATAATCTTTGGCTTTATATTTTTCTGTATTAACTCATCTTAAGTGCTGTTCTGGCTCTGGAGAAAGCTTTGCTTTCCATGATAGCGAATACTATACTCAAAATGTAGGATGTTATGTTAAATTTCATGATTAAAAGCAAAATGAAACCAACAAAATAGAAGTGCATTTAGCACTATTCATAGCCCAAAGAGTGGTTACAGTTAAACCAAAAGCATATTACCGACCTTGGGGTAAAATACTGGATTAAGGTTACCAGAGTATTTACTACATGAAAGGACCCAGATGGAAAGTGACATTTCAAGTATGTCTTCATTGCCTAAACTTGTGTTAAATGTGGCTGTTAGATGAAGAAACAAGAACTACAAAGAGAAGGCATTCATGTATTACCTGGACCAGGGAAGAGGCTGTGGTCTCTGCTTATGGGAGGAGGAGATCATCGGCTTTTCATTTTGATTTGGTTGTGTGAGGTATTGGGTGGGAGAGAGGGAAGAAAATGACTCTGCCATTAGTTCTTAAAATGGTTGCGTATTATGCTACCGTAGCTATTACAGTGGGAAACTAAACACCCTGAACATAGGAGTATTTTTTTCTACCCAACATACATTTGTTACCTTCTTTTAGCACCTTTATTGCCATCACCACCTTTTCTGTGTGTGTCTGTCTCTAATATGAATGAAAGTCGATAGTGTCCAGATGATGTTTGGGTATCTGCTCCACTATGTATGAAACTCAACTAGTGTTACATGAGTTAATTTGAGGATCAGTAAGATACAGGGTGCCCAGAGAAGCTGTGGCTGCCCCATCCCTGGCAGTGTTCAAGGCCAGGTTGGACACAGGGGCTTGGA
>JBCJKH010058440.1:50050-61116 GCA_039877255.1 Loriculus beryllinus
TCCCAGATGAATCCTTGTCCCATGATAGAGCAAGCAGCCACCCAGGACTTCCTGTCAGGGACCTCCAATGGAGGTTCCCATCCTTCCATAGAAAGGAGTTTTACTGCTGACAAAAGTTAAGAGGATGCTGGTCAGATAGAGATGTCAATGTGTACGGATGGGAGCAAACCCCATCCCCACACTGGGAGAGTTGCACCTTTTAGTCTTTTACAGCATTCACTAAGTTCAATCCCAATTCCAACCTGCCCTTTCCTGCAGGGAAAAGTGAATCCCCCAGAGCTGCTCCAGCCAAAACTCCTGCCCAAGAACAGAGAAAAGCCTGGAAGCAAAGGAACAGCAGAAGAGCAGGTCAATAAAAGACCTTTAGAGCCCAAGCACCAGAATTTGGTGCCCAAAAGACACCACCACAAACCCTGGGAAGGATGAAGGAAAAAACAAAGCAGGAAGAGGGAGGGAGGGAGGGAAAGGGTGAGTGGGACAGACAAGGAGGGCAAGGGATGAGAAATGAGGGTAGGATCTGCTCGGAGCAAGATCTACAGCCTGTTCCTGAAGCTTCCCGCTTGTGTGCCAGGCACTCCCGAATACTAATCAGAGCTGAAAAAACCCCAGACAATTAGGACAGAAAGTCTCTTGGCAGGGCTTCTCCTGGAGATGTCGGGCTGGTTTTGTTTATGAGCGAGAGGAAGTGGTAACCGCTCCTGTTTGTTCTTGGGAAGAAAAGAGAAAGCTCCAGTGATTTAATTTCTCTGCCGAAAGCCCTGGAGATTTCGCCCGCTCTGGATTCACCCTCAGCCTTTTGTTACCAGAAAATACCGGAGTCGTTTTTTTCCTCCCTCCCCTTGTGCGTGGGGAGGGAAAGGGGCAGCGGATACAAAGCAGGCATTTTTATCCGCAGAAAATATCAATGAAAAGAGAGAAAATATCAAATTCCAGAGGCCAAGGCGCAGCGCAGCTCCCGGCGCACAGGAGATGGCCTTGCAGAGCAGCCACCAGCTGTGCTCCTGAGAAGGGCACATGTATAAGCTCAGAACCTCCCTTGCAACGTGAAATCAACACATGGAAAGCTCAGATAAAGTTGTTAAACAAGTATTTTGCCTCACAACTGATACACACAAGGCTGGGAGTCGGGACTGGTGCAGTGTGCAGAGCAGTGGCCATGGATCATAGAATCACAGACTGACTGGAACTTCTGCTTAAGAGCTCAGCTCAGTCTCCCCTGTTCTGGCAGGTTAAAGCCATTCCCCTTGGCCTGGCCCTACATCCCTTGTCCAAACTCCCTCCTCTCAACTTCTTGTTGGGTTGTTATGTATTGAGAAGTCATCCTTTCCAGTGAGCTGCAGAAGTCTCCTCTCACTGTCCTCTTCTGTGTCTTTGTGTCCCTGCTCCTCCCTGCCCAAAAAGGAGGTGTGGGGAAATCCTCCTTTAGTAAGACTTCAGGAGTACAACGTTTTATCACTGAAAAGTCACTGAAAGGCCTAAAAATGATTAATTTTCTAAATGGGTCTCTTCAGGGGGCTGCTGCAGGTGGAATTCAGCTTTTCATGTTCTCTTCTTTCATCATCATTCTTTGTTTTCAGCAACACATGCAGAACTTCAGTATGTCTATACCTCCCTCCACTGACATATCCTTCTGCATAAGTAGATGATCATAACTGTGTCACCCTACAGCAGACGGGACTCAACATTCATTCCATTTACTATAGTTTCCTCTTGCTGCTTCTTCATAAACTCTTAGCTTTGTAAATACAGCTTTTTCCATGAGTTATTGATAACATTTTGGATAATGATTCTACTTGTTTGTCTCTAACAATGTTGCTAATCTGACTGTAGCTTTAAGGTTGCATCATTTCTTTCCCAGTAAAATAACATAGCCTGTGCCCTCATGCACCTGGAAATAACCTTCACCTTTGTGTTTATTCTCACCTCAAGATGCATTCGCACCTTCTGCTGCTTTCTCAAGGCATCATTAAAGCAGTAGGCACTGGCCTTGCTAACGTGGAGTTTATCAAAGAAAACCAGTTGTGCCACAGGTTGAGAAAATGACTGCCAGTGAGCAGCAGTGCTGTCTTTATGGCTAGTGTTAGATTTGTCACTTACCTTTGCACGCTTATGGATGACAAGGTGATGCAGGAGTTTCATGGCTCTGAATATATAGTAAGTCATTAGCAGACAAGCGAATGTAAATGCTCACTTTAAAGCCCATTACAGCTGATGTTCACCAGAACTTTGTGCTCTATTATTCTTTGCCTTTTCATGCTTCATGCCTGCCCTTCCTCATTCCACTCGCTCTGTTTCAGCTTCCTTGATTTCTTTTTTCATTTGACTTTGATGTCCCATGTGTGGTTGGGAGTGTGTGTCCATTTATTTCACTTCTACTGGTAGATTCATATGCTGCCGTCCTCTGGCCTGAATACTTGTCCTTGTACTCTAGTAGCCTTAAGGATATTTCACTGACCCTTTCTGCGAGCTTCCCAGATCATTTTCTCATCTCCCATGTCGAACATGAGTGTTGAAGAGGTTGAACTGATTTTAATCCTCTGTTATAACCCAGTGTATTTATGCTGCAGACAAGAAAATGTACACATCCACTTTTAATATAATCTGTGCGTGTAAGAAACTGCTTGAAGGAAGAGGAGAAATTGTGAAATTTTCTGTATTGTCAGCCTTTAACAGTCCATTCATCTTTTAAGTTATTTTGTGGCATGCTTTGATTTTTACATTATGTAGCTCTTAGCACCTCAGGTGTAAATCTAAATAATGCTTGTTAGCCACTTTGTGTTCCAGAAGGGTATAGCCTCAATACCACACTCACATACACGCAGAGGAACTGACTGTTTACCCAAAACAATACTTTATCTGTGTAACATTTGGAGAATAAAAGCAGCCGATCTGCAAGCTGTTTTCTGATGCATCGTGCAACTGTAAGGGAATTGGCTATATCTAGCCTTAAACCTCAGCAATCCAGACCTGCTTTTGCTTGTTGCATTGGAGAAATGCTCATCAACAAAGATAGTTTAAGCCTAGCTGTCAGTACCTTTAAACTTAACCTTCTCTTCCTATTGCATGTCTTTTTCAGAGCAAGAAGAAAACTTCGAGTTTATCATTGTCTCTCTCACCGGCCAGACTTGGCACTTTGAAGCTACCACATACGAAGAAAGAGATGCGTGGGTACAAGCCATAGAGAGTCAGATCTTGGCCAGTTTACAGTCATGTGAGAGCAGCAAGAACAAGGTAAGGTGCACAGAGGAATACTGAAAATAAAGAAGTTGTGTGGTGTAGTCACTGCTGCAGATTCAGCTTTGTGTCAGGTTAGAGGTCTGCAGAAGGCACTTGAGGAAAAGCCTGTCTCAGAGGAGAGCAGAGGCAGACCCCAAAACCAATGTATTTACAAGTCAAATCTCAAGTTAAGTCTGCTAAGTTGCTGCATGGCAAAATTTAACTCAGCATTCTGATCAACCTAACCATAAATGTGCAGTAATGTTCAGCCATAGGATTCTGCCCTGATGGAATAATGCAAATTGCAGAAGCCAATGCATAGATGCAATTTATCTTTTCTTTAATTACACAGAAATAAGTTGTTATGGGTTTTGTCTTAAAGCAAATGCAGAAACAGTTCATCAAAGCATTTTGGAGAAAGAAGAACATGACCTAAGAGGAACAGGCCTTCCACCTTGCAGTGCTTTCATATGATGACAGAAGTAATTTATTCTCCTTTCCTCTCAGAATCAATGTTTAAAGTCTGAGACTTCTTCGTACATCCCTTATCTTTAGAGAGGCCAGAGAGCTCCTGCTTCTTGAGTCTCTGTGTCTGCTCACTCTTCACAGCTAGAGGGCAAGGTGTTGAGTGGTAGTCGAGGGAGAGAATTGTGCAATAACTGTTCAGACCTCTAGATCCTTTAGCATCATCCACCTAAGTGTTGTCTTTAATGACTATATATTGCAAGGAGGAGACTGGTATGGTGGAATGAATGCCTGCTTTCATTACCCTGAGCTGCCAGAGTAGATCAGACACCAGTGATTATTATCGACATAATTTACTTCCTATTCTTTCAAAAGTAAAAAAAATTTGTTTCCAATACGTATTTCTGAGATAGTGAAAAATCACTGCTTACGTATTCTCTTGCTTTTCTTGGGTTTACACATTCTAATATGTATGTTAAGGGAGCACAAAGGAGGAAGTTTGTACACTCACACCTATATAAAAATACTTACCGAAAAAAGGATAAAGAGTGGCTGATAAGTGGCTCCAGGAGGTTTCTTTCCTGTAAAGTATTACTGAACTATCAAAACATGTCAGAAGAACTAGTTGGAATAGCAAAGTGCACTTAGTTGAGCAGGTTTAGTAGGTGTCCCATTGGTAGGTCAGGAGGCCACATCCCCACATTGTCATACTTAAGACCTGTTCCTCATGCTGCTTAAAATCAATTCATTGCAAAGAGTCCATCACTTGCTATAACTAACAGTTTACTTCTCTGAGAGCTCACAAGACACTTGAGTTGAACTGTTGTGCCTTGTGACAGTGTCTCCAGGTCCAAGTAGAGGTCATTGGCAGGTCATCATGGAGAGAATTTAAATGGGAGCCATCTGATTAAATCTGACCTTTGGATGATAAAAAGGTTTCAGCTGCTTTTGCAAACCATCCCTTAGTCTTCATTAGCAAAAGCACACACATCAATAAAAAGCATTGATTTTATCTTATAATATTCTTATCTAATTTATCTCAAAAAGCAAACCTAACCTGTGACTACTGTTCTTATGAATAGCAGGCTTCGTTTCCAAGCTCAGTTTTCCTCAGTGCACTCTCCCCACTTCTTAGAGTAGACCCTAGAGCACTGAGAGCTCCCGCACAGGGTGGAGACCCATGGGAGGAGTATGATGCTGTCAAGAAACATGGGAGGAAAGAGGAGTCCCTGTTTGGCAGGTTTGGACTTGCAGTACTTACTTGAAGATGCCGAAGGATCACTATTTGTTGAGAGGCAAACCAAGACTTGAGGTTCCTTGGCCATGTGCATTCAATCTTGGTCTAAGCTTTGAGTCGTACCATTCATAGATGTGACAGTTGTGTCATCTGATGTTACTGAGTTCTTATGTGTTGTTTCTACGTTTCTTTCCATCTATTCAGTCCCGCCTGACGAGTCAGAATGAGGCCATGGCCCTTCAGTCCATAAGGAACATCAGAGGCAATTCCCACTGCGTGGACTGTGAAGCACAGAGTAAGTATGGCCATGTCATGTCAGAAAATGGACCTCTTCTTGGCCAGCGCTTCTCCTTAGCCAAGGCTTGGGTGAACACCCGCCACAGGCTTTGTCTGTTTTGATATTACATTTGGTATTATATTCTGTATGCTGTTTGCTTCATTATGGAGTTTGCTTTATCAAGTTTATTTTATGTTCCTTTATGCTTAATATATGCTGCATCAGGTGCATCCTCATTTTTCCCCTTTCACATCCCACTTCAAAATGTCATCATTTCTTTACTTTCTGTCAAAGAAAAAGAAAAAAGTTGTAACTTCTATTTTCCTCCTGTTTTGCATGGAGAGGGCACATGTGCCATGGTGCTGTTTTCAAAGAGCTTGATTGGTATTCTTTTGGTTTGGTTTTTTAGGGTTCCTTGTCAAAAGAAACCAAAGTCATCGCTCATTATAGCTGGATACTTGAAAACTTGATTTGGGGTCTTTCTTTTTTCCTCCCCTTTGTGTTTCTTTCCCTTTCTTTATTTTTTAAAACACATACGTAGTGCTCAGAAAGTATTCTCAAGAATACTTTGAGCTGTGGTTCACCTCACTAACCCTGTCTGAGGTCATTATCCTGGTGCTCTTCAGTTCCAGGGGCTTGCAACAAAGCCACAAAAAGGAAGTAGTCTTGCTGTAAAGCAATTAATTGTAGAAGCAGGAGGATTGAGCACTTGTGCATTTGTATTTCTTTGATACTTGAAAGTCAGAACTTTTCTGGTGTTTTTTACATGTGCTTCACATGGAAAAATATCCTTTTTTTTTCCTTTTGGTATAATTCTTTTTTGGTTTCAAGACTTGTTGTTTAGGATTGTGACTACTAGTGCAAGGCATCCCAACATCCCAGTTAACTCTAAAATGAACATTCATGCGGACGTGCTAATGCTTGTGAGCAATTAATTTGCTCTATGCTGATTTATCTCATTCAGTCATCCACCAAACAACCCTGTTATCCCCTGCCTCATGCTTAGAAGGCTTGAAGGGAAGGTGGTTAGCACATTAACAGCTTCACATGCAGACTGGTTTTAGTTGGACACTCAGATACCCATGTGCTGTCCATAGGAGATGGGTCAAGAAGAAAGGCAGCTGCCTCCAGCAGTTCAGCACACAGGGATGTGAATCCTGGCTGGACCAGGCCTTGAGCACCAGGATTGGGATGCTGGTGGAACAGCTTGTTGAGCTGCTGGAGGGAGATCCCAAGCAGGAATTTCACAGACTGAAAGAAATAATAGCAATGTTGATAAATTAAGGTCTTTACATTACAGTGGCTAGTAATCCAGCATGCAATAAACAAAGGAAAATGGTGGCTTGACTGGTGTATACATATATTGACATATACAGCCCAACATGACTCTTATTCATCAGAGTTCTTTCATACTGACCTGGTAGTCATTCAGATTTACACCAAAGCTTTGATGCAGTTCAAGTAAAAGGCATATAAGATGCTGCACTGTGTATGAGAAGGACAGGGTCTTCAGGTGACCTAGATGTATATTTAGCTCATCTGAAGTGCTCACTGCTGTCTGTAAGCAGACCACAATGGGACTGTTACTGATTTCTACTCAGTCTGTCTGTAGAGCTGTGGGTGGCATTTTCCTAGATCCTGCTAAGAACAGGCAGAGGAGGAATGTGTGTCCTAGGTGACTTCGCCCCCTCATGCACATCCTTCTGATACATTCATGATCCAGTTCATAGAATCCCAGACTGGACTGAGTTGGAAGGGACACCTTCCACTCGAGCAGGTTGCTCCAAGCCCCATCCAGACTAACCCCAGAGATACATGTTTCTCACGAGTTGTGCATGTATTTATGCAGCGAGGCTCAATGTTTAATCAGGAAAATGATTGTGCATGGAGAAAGCAGCACTTTATTTTCTTTTTCCTTTCGTTTTTTGTTCCCATTTCAGCCAGGCTGCTTTTCCTCCAGATTGCTTCATGGGTCAAGTTGGCCACAGGTACATGGTGCCAGCAGGAGCGATGTGCCAAGAACATGTTGCTGGGAGGGGGCAGGCTTGGACTGCCCTTTTTGGCAGCACTCAATGCTCTGTTTTGTAGTGTAGAGGGGAGGGAGAGAGGGGAATTTGGAATCTCAACTGGAACCTCTTAATTGTTTGTATTCCTGGGGATGATTTATATCCTCTGGGACTCTTCTTGCCATTTGGCCTTCCTGATTTTAAGGCTACCATAGTTCTTTAGAAGAAGTTTGAGACATTTCCAAAGCAATTTATCTTAAAATGTGAACATGGACATGAGGTGAATCTCAGCCTGCCAGTTTTTTGCCACACTTTGCTTTATTTCCTTCTCTCCTTTCTGCCTTGCTTGGGCAAGTCTTTACCCCCCAGAGCATTTAGCATCACAAACACCAGCTTTCCTGTGGAAAGCTCACACAGTTTGCATTTTCACAAAGCCAGATGTTTGGAAGCAAAGGAATATGAGATGTTGCTGGCCCTCAGCTCTATTGAAGAGCCATCAATCTTCCACTTCAGAAGTCTCATTCTTTCTCTTTCTTGAGCTCTTTGCCTTTTTAGCACTTCATGGCAGCACTTTGTTTCACCAGGGAATGTCTGCCTTGTTGGATGTTAATCAGCAGCAGTAGCACCAGCAGCATCTGTGTGCCTTTGGCAGTCTCAGGGTAAACTTTTTCCAAGTCCTTTTTTAACATTCCCGTCCCAGAGCAAGAGATACGGTAAAATGCTCCTTAGTGCTGGAGGTTTTTCCCAAGAAGATTTCATTTCATGTTTCAGAAGGAAACTGGTGTTGCCTTTTCCCAGAGCGCTGAAGTCCCAGTGCTGGCTCCTGTCTGGAGAAGGCACTGAAGATGATCAAATTGTTTAGGTAAACCCAGCTAAATTTCTGCCTCCAAAAGTTTTAGTTCATCTTAAAGAGCAGGGCAGAGGATAAACACGAGTCACTTTCAAGATATCTGGAGAGCGTGGAATATCAGGCCTTTTCTGTTGCAGAAGAAAACAGGGAGGGCTTAAAGATGCAGAGTCTCATCATGAGTTTTCCAGTCCAATAGTCTAATAATTCGCTGTGGTGCATTTTGTATCTGAGAGCCAAACACTGAAGTTATCTTTTGGACTGTACCAATCACAAGATTCAGCTTTATATGCAGAAGAGGAAAAAACCTCTCAAAGCATAGGAATAATGCAAAGTCTTCTCTCTCTTCTGCTATGACTGCAAGATGCCTTCACTCCTACTTCTTCTTTCCCTGGCTTTTCTCCTCCTCCCTTTAAAGATTCCCTCTGCTCAGCCCAGAGCTATCTTAACACACGCTGAACTCACGAGGATTTAGCATGGCAAAGCCTTTCATCAACCACCAGAGGTCCGAAAGGATGAAGGAGATTGTGGGGAGGGGTTATTCTCCTAAAAGAGCTGCTCCAAGAGCTTTCGCCTTCGAATGATCAGTCAGCTTGAGGTGCAAGTCGAAGTGGGGAGGAGGTTTTTAGGGAGGAGGGAACTAAACATCTTTTAAGAATATGGACTGCTGGAAATTGTCATCTGGATGTATTCAGCCATGTTAAAAAGAGCTCATGTTTTGTTCTACGAATTGTAAGTAAAGCAAAGAGGGGAAACTACCTTCCTAACACCCCAGCTACGTTGAACAGGCTTTTTCATCTCTTTGCCATCACATCTGGATATGCGTGCACTGGAGAAAAGCTTACCACCTGCTTACAAGTGTTCTGAGCATCCTCGAGTTCCTAATTACTCTTAGCATCAGCAAGTAAAGGGAGCTGACTTTTTTATCACCTTCTTGAAAAAGCACCCCAGAAACCCCGGTGTGAATAGTTACGGCTTGTAGCCACTTGTGCTTCTTTTCAGTCTAAATTGGTGCTAACAGTTTACAAACAAGAGATTTTACAAGTGCTCAACTACATATGGCAAGAGGGAGATGCCTTAATTATTGGTGGGTAGTGACTTCTGTTATCTAGCCCACATCCTTTTGAGAACAGGTTTTCATGTGCATGCACTGGAATTAATGTCGTAAGTGGCAGCGTGTCGATTTTTCCCAAAGTCCATTGAACGATGTCACTTGTCCAAGCTCCTCATTAGAGCCTCTACATTAGCCAGTTGTAACCAAGACCAGCAAGTCTGGTTTCTCACTGGGTGTCTATAATGAGTTCACTATTTGCCTTTCTTGGTTTGCTGCCTTCCAACTTGGCTATGAGGTGGCAGAGTGTTGACATTTAAAATACTGTCTTACCAAACAAACTTCCATGTAACTTCTTGGCTATTGCTTTGGTGTCACTGCTTCAGTTGCACCAACACTTGCCATTGGAAGCAGGTGAATATTTAACAAATGTATTTAGTAAAAGATGTACTAGATGTGATTCAAGAACACAGAGGGATTTGGGAGGGAGATTGGATCCTTAGATCCTTAACATCAGTTAGAAAACTAGAAATCAGTGTTTTTTCTCTTCATTTTGTGTTTGTGCCTCTTTGAGCTCGTGGCTTTTTATTGTAGTGAAGATCAGCTCAGTGTTTGCAGGGCAGGGGCAGAGATTTCATTCCCAGTCACTATTGGCAAATTTCCAAAGAGTGTCTGCTCTGTTATGTAAGCTTTTCCCAACAAATCAGTGTTTCAGGGTTTTTAGTGTGTTTCAAATGTACTCTTAGTTCCCTCACTCCCAAGACACCAAAGCTGCTAGAGGTGACCTGATGAAATAGGCAGGAAAGCAGCTTGTCATGGTTGTCTTAGCAAGGGCTTGGAAAGCGTGGCTGGAGCTTTGGTTCATCTTGGTTTTTGAAGGTCTGAAATGCTAGGTATTCCTAGGATACGACTTGGTATGGATAGGAACTTCTTAAACACTTTCTGCTCAAGTGAAATGAGATGGAGGATTCTTGTTATTTAGATTTTAATAGAAATTGTCTGCCCTCTCAGTTAATCCTCATTTTCCTGCTTGGCATTTGTGATAGGCCGAGGCAGTTCTTTGAGAGGCCTAGGGTAAGGTGAGAAGAACAGATGTGCCAGCAGGGGAGGTGAGAAAACAAGTCACCAAAAACTCCTGCCTTATGCCTTTCATTGCACTTGTTATAATGCCTGTTTGTTGGGGAGAGGGAGATTCATACCAAGTTACATTTAAATAACACAGGACAGTGACAAGAAAAAATGAACCATCTTGGGAAATGACTTGGAATTTCCCAGGTTTGTCCAAGCCTTCTCATTTGTGGAGTTATATTGTGTGTGTGTGCGTCGGTGCAATCCTGGCTCATACACACTAAGACTGGTACTGTTCAGAGTACCACATTTTCGTTTTAGTACTGATCTCCCTGATCTTGGACATGAAAACATACCCATGGTGTGTTAGATGAAAAAACCTTGTGTAGGTGATGATATAGATGGAGCCTATATATAAGGGAGTTGATATAGTGAGCAACAGAGACATCCTATCTAGTCACTCTGTGTTTTTTCTGGCTCTAGATACCCAGGGAGGGGCTTCCTCCACTGCTTCATCATCAGGTACCTGCCACTACATTGATGTTTTCTTCTTTTCTCTCTAATTTTTTTCTTTCAACTGAAGGTGTCTTTTGAGGACACCACCCCATCCCACCCCCAGTGGTTTTCTTATTCCTTGAGGGTTTTCTCAGAAGGGTTGGTATCTCCATGGGGCAAAGTTGACCAGATTGAAGACCTCCCAGCTCTGCTTTTGGACAGAACACATGCATTCTTTGTTATTTTTCATAGAATCATAGAGGTTAGTGAATCATAGAATGGTTTGGGTTGGAAGGGACCTAAAAAGATCATCCAGTTCCAACCCCATCCAACCTGGCCTTGAACGCTGCCAGGGATGGGGCAGCCACAGCTTCTCTGGGCACCCTGTGCCAGCGCCTCAGCAC